>JAQGAH010000149.1:0-71532 GCA_034696885.1 Lepidocyrtus paradoxus | reverse complement strand
ACTTAGCATTAGGACTTGGTATTGGGACTTAGCATTAGACTATTTCCCTATGCTCTCATGTCTCATGCTAAAAATTTCCCCAATGCTAAGTCCCATAATACAATTTGTTCTTGTGCTAAGTCCTGTGTTAAATTGTGCCCATGCTAAGGCCTACGTAAAATATTTTTGAAAAAACTCCCTTTTCAAACTTTGTCCCTTATTAATATGGGACTTAGCATATGGACTTAGCATTGGGACTTAGCATAGGACTTAGCATTGGCACTTAGCATTGGGACTTAGCATTAGACTATTTCCATATGCTAAGCTCCATGTTAAAAATTTTTCCAATGCTAAGTCCCATGTTAAAAACTTCTCCAATGCTAAGTCCCGTGTTAAGAGTTTCTCCAATGCTAATTCCTATGTTAAAAACTTCACCAATGCTACTAAGTCCCACGTTAAACATTTCTCCAATGCTAAGTTCCATGTTAAAAATTTATCTAATGCTAAGTCCCATGACTAAAATTTCTCTAATGCTAAGTCCCAGGTTAGGTTAGGTTAGGTTAGGTGCAAATTGTCCGAGGAAATTCCGCCAAAGTAACATAGGATTTTGCGTTGTAATATGCTAAGTCCCATGATAACTCGGCCTTATCAATATGGGGCTTAGCATTGAAAATACATTTTACATGGACCCAAGTCCAAACTTATGGGACTTCTGTTAAATTAAATTGGGGGTACACTAAGTCCTATTTTAAACTGGTGGTATGCAAGGTCCCATGATAAACTGAGGGTACGCTAAGTCCCGTGTTAAATTTGGGGTATGCAAAGCCCCGTGTGAATTGGGGGTATGCTAAGTCCCATAATAAATTGCGGTCATACTAAGTCCTATTTTAAACTGGTGGTATGCAAAGTCCCATGATAATTTGGGGTATGCTAAGTCCCATAAAAAATTGGGGGTGAGCTAGGTCCCATAATAAATTGGGGCCATACTAAGTCCTATTTTAAACTGGGGGTATGCTAAGTTCCATAATAAATTGCGGCCATACTAAGTCATATTTTAAACTTGGGGTACGCTAAGTCCCATGATAAATTGGGTTCACTATAATTAACCCCCATTTAACTTTCCCCTACTAATTTTCCCCACCTTTAATTTACGCCTATATATAATTTTCCCCCACTTTAATTTTCCCCCATATATAATTTTCCCCTATATATGATTTTCCCCATCTTGAATTTTCCCCCATATATAATTTTCCCCTATATATGATTTTCCCCATCTTTAATTTACCCCTGTATTTAATTTTACCCTCTTAAGTCTAGTGCACTTGAAAAACATAGATTTTCAGATCGACTTGGAATAAATTCTTGATTCTTGAGTACAATTACACTTGCACCAATTGAAATATTTTTCTGTCAATCAAAGTACCCACTATGTCTCCCAGACAAATACCCTGTAAGAAACTAAATTATTTTTATTCGACGTACACATCCATATAAAATATAATAATTGTATATAAAGGGCGGACCATTTATTTCTAGTCTATAAAGATTGGCTATAAACAATTTATTTTCATATTTATGTTAGAATTTTTAAAATGATGTGGAAGAGGAGGATTTTGGACGTATGTTGGTGTCAAATTATCACATGCAATGTTTTAGGTCAACCCTAAATTCAAGACTTTTTGAAACCCTGACTGCGCATAAAATTCAAACGAGCGGAAATGGATTGAGAACGCAAACATTTCAGTGAATTAGCATTAAACTTTTGCTTTGCCCTCAGGAATTTGTTATTTATTCGTTGATTTTGGAAAGCTTCGAAAATTTAAAATGGGAACGCGGAACACACCACAAAAGATTTTGCTGTGGAGGCGTTTCTGAAAACAAACTCCATGGTCGAAACTAAGAGAAGGACTAGGAGACAGTTTGGAGTCAACCGAAGCCGTGGACCGACTCCTGCTAAAGACTCAATTTATTTCTGGGTCAGAAAGTGGCGCCAGCAGGGAAGCATCAAACGTAAGGGTCAACAACGCCGAAGGACTGTCAGAACACCACAAAAAGGTCAACGAGTCCAGCGAGCTATTGCAAATAGTCCCATAGACTAGAATAGACGATATTGTCAAACTCTACACCTTCCAAGAACAAAGCTAATGAGAGTCTTGCAAAACAATTTGAAACTGCACCCTTACAAGCTGTAAATGACCTTTCAATTAAGTGCAACAGATAAGATCAAACGCTTAGAGTTATGGCAAATGTATCCCGGTCGTCAAATTTCGAGATTTGGCAATGTGAACTGGCCTGCCCGTTCCCCTGATCTGTCAAGCCCGGATTATTTTTTATGGGGCTACTTAAAAGATCGTGTGTATGGTAATCGTCTTAACAATCTGGATGAGTTGAAGAAAGCGATCACCGAAGAAATCCGGAATACTCCAGCCACCATCTTAGCAACCATCAACACAAACTTTGAAAAAAGGATCCAACATTGCATTGCGGAGAATTGAGGTCATCTGAAGGATTTAATTTTCTAATGTTTTACATTTTTATGTCCACACATTTCAGCTTTCTGTTAAAACATACTTCATTAAAAAATTTGTTGAAATAAATGATCTATAGCAAATCTTAATCGACTAGAAATTAATGGTCCGCCCTATACATAATAAGGTTGTTCTTTATACTTTAGACATTACGTTAGTTAGTGTGGGAGACATAGTGGTACTTAAAAATCACGAAATTAAATACAGGGGTAAATTAAATGGGGGAAAATTAAATACAGGGGAAAATTAAAGATGGGGAAAATTAAAGTGGGGGAAAATTAAAGTGGGGGAAAATCATACCTATAGGGGAAAATTATATATGGTGGAAAATTAAAGTGGGGGAAAATTCTATATAGGGGTAAATTAAAGGTGGGGAAAATTAGTAGGGGAAAATGTAGGAGGGGAAATTTAAATGGGGGAAAAACAAAGGTTACCGATAAATTGGGGGTATGCTAAGTCCCGTGTTAAATTATGCGTATGCTAAGTCCCATAATAAATTGGGGGTACGTTAAGTCTCATATTAAATTGTGGGTATCTTAAGTCCCATATTAAATTGTGGGTCTGCTAAGTCCCATATTAAATTGGGGGTCTCCTAAGTCCCATATTAAATGGGGGGTATTCTAAGTCCCATATTAAATTGGGGGTATGCTAAGTCCAATTTTAAACTTGGGGTACGTTAAGTCCCATATTAAATTGGAGGTATGCTAAGTCCAATTTTAAATTGGAGGTACGCTGAGTACAATTTTAAATTAGGGGTACGTTAACTCCATGTTAAATTGGAGGTACGCTGAGTACAATTTTAAATTAGGGGTACGTTGAGTCCATGTTAAATTGGGGGTATGCTAAGTCCAATTTTAAATTAGGGGTATGGTAAGTCCCATATTGTGTACAGGCTCGCAGTCCTGTAACCGCTGGCGGGCCTTGTTCAACTAGATCAATATTACCCTCCAAACCGTATTTACAGATAGAGGCTATATCTCACTCAAAAAAACAAAAACTGGCGGCTTTGTGGATCCGACGTATCGTTTTCCTTTAATACCTTTTGATATTTGTTCATACATGTCTCACTTGTTTACCGAGAGCAAGTTGAGGAAAGGAAGGGAAAAAAACTTTTAAGCTTTCTCGCAAACAAAAAGCATTCCACTCCTTCTTTTTTTGTTTACTCGCTGCACCAATTTCATCTCAATGAAGATGACAAACAAAGGGAAAAAATATACTTTATCTTTGAGGTCATCCACAAGAGAGAAAAACAGTGTCTTATCATAAGACAACCTATTTTCTGCCCGTTTTTTCACCACAACCAACTTGGGATGGAGGAGGAAGGAGGAAAACTCCCAACAAAAAAAAACATGGACTTTCACTTCAGTCCTACTTCCTCTCACCTTTTCCTCCTCTTCCTCATCTTTTCTTCGTCTTCCTTTTCCCTAGATGATCTCAAGTTATCAGACTTTTGGAGAGAGAAAAAGAGTTTCCACAAAAATATGACAATTTCTTGCATTTCCCTTTTCTCAGCTCTCTCCTCCCCATTTTCTCCAATTCCATGTAAATATTGTAGGAGGGGGAAAGGGCTTAGACACGATATCGATTCTATATTTTTTTTACCAAAGGTTGCATTCTACATATAGTTAACTATACGCTGTGACAATATGGCACAGTGTCATTTTTTTTTTGTCTTGAGGTGGCTGCTTTGCTGGTTAGTGGCTTTGATGGAGGATTTTCAGATCCAATCTCAATTTCACAATTGCAACTTTCTCCAACTCTGTTTGATATTGCCGCACGAACCCTTCCCCTAATAAGAAAAAAAAATCTAGCCTCCTCTCGCGTGTTGACAAACCGTCTTGTATTATTTCACAAGGTAGGATATTTGAGCTTTCATTCTCCCTTCCCAGGCAGTTCCTCAACTTTCCAGAAGAAAGGATAGTGCTACCAAGAAAGTTCATATAAGTGTTGTCGTTTCCCGACCAGAGGAGGAAAACATATAAAAGGGAAAAAAATAATCTCAACCTGGTTTTTTCTCCCTTTTCATCCAACCCATTTATATTTACTATGCTTTTAGCCTGCACACTAAACTACAAATTTATATACTTTGTATATGGCCCGGTGTGTAAATCAAATGGGAAGTAACTAGGCTCCTAAGAGTTGGAGAAGGAATAAATGATTTGTAGTCCGTAAATATGATAACCTGCCCAAAATATCTATATCATTTCATAATAAATATAGTCCATTACCCTCCCTTTATACTTGTAGGTGATCTGCTGATCGAGAGCTAAAAAAATGACTCACGATCAGGCGGGGGGAAAAAGCAAAACACAATCACTTCCTTTTCCAACCACCTTCAAGAAAGGGAGAAAGCGAAAAAAAGGAGAAAGTTGTACATACTTTTTTTTTCCTGTGAAGTGAAAAAAGACAGGACAATGTTATATAAAAGGAGGAAGTTGGAGAAAGCCTTTTTTCTCTTCTCAAGCTTCAAGCAACCTTGTAACTGACTCTGTTCCTGGTTGTTGCTCACTCACACTCACACAGGCTCTTACTTTATATTTTTTTTCTGGCTGGGCTCCCTGATAATATTTTATGTTGTGTGTAAATCCTGCACAGAGATCGGTTTTTTTCTCCTTCAAGACAAGCCACTTTCCACGAGACATAAGAGGAGAAAACTTAAATGCACTCAATTATATCCAGGAGGAATAAAATGTACATATTTCTCTCCAGGCCTTGTATCCACGTATAGGTGGTTACTCGTGTGTGTGTTTTTTTCTCCTTCCTGAAATTGAATTGACTTGCTTTCCACTCACTTATTCCCAGAGAAAAAAAATAATACACAACCTTACCACGTCTCACGTCTCCTTCCCCAGCAGGGAAACTATAATGATGATGACGGGACAAGAGGACCCAGCTTATTTCCTCTATTTGCGGGGAAAAATATAGTGGGACATATGGATACGGAGGGAGATGTTGGATGTGGTTCGTGGGACTTGAAGCTGAGTTGTTCAGAGCTCTCCGCTTACTTCATCATCCTTCTCATTTTTTTCCCTTTCCGAGGGAAATTGACTTCTTTCTTGGACTCTTTGTATCAGGCTGTGATGCTGATGCTGATGATGATGTGTGATGTGGAAACACTTTTCGCTTGTGAGCATAGATTTCCAGTATGAAAATGGTCATAAAGTGAAAACAGCACTTTGAATAGTTGCGGTTTATGTCACAAGGAGAGAGAGTTCAGTTTAAATTGGTTAATTTTCTGGGGAATCTGGTGCAAATTGAAAAAAAACTCCAGCTTTACTCAATCAGTTTAATACAAAGCACAAAATACCGGAGCAATTTAAAAGACAAATGAAATCACTTGTTTCGTTCACCTCCAACAAGAGCAAGGAGCAGGTCAAAGTCAGACACTAGTCCATCTAATAATGGTGGATGGGACACTGAGCTAATAATTTTTCTTTTCTCCTTTCCTCCTTCTTACTTTGACTCGCTGGACGTGGTAAACAACAGCTCACACAAATAAAAATACCTTTTATGTATGTTATCCCTCCTCGTCGTCCTGCTTTTCCACCGTCCTGCTAATTGTCAGGTGTGCAAGCACACATGAACCCAATCGGACTGTAGACGTTTTGGTAATAATAACAGTCATTTGAGCCAAATTTCGGATTGTTACAGGGCCGATGACAACTTTTTACAACTACAGCTCCCCTCCATTCTCCCTCTCCGCTACCCATTTTGATAACATGCAAATTGAGAGAGACATGAACTGTTAGTTAAACAGGATTAGGCTATTTTACCTGGCCGTGGAAGGGGGAAAAATCCTTTTCATTCCTTCCACCTTCCATATTAGGTATATATGCGCTCACCGGCTCAAGGGAACTAGTGAAAACTCACAAGTCAACAGTCAACCCGCCCATATCAGAGGGAAAAAAGAGGAAGAAAGTATATTTATGAGGAAATTACATTACGAGGATGAAATAGCTAGAAAAAATAGGCAAGTCGTAAAGAAACTACTCCAAGCTTGTGTTCTGATTGTTATATACGATTCCTTCTGCCTCCTACAATATGCATATGGGGTACTTATCATAATACAATTGGGATTTTTATTACATGAAAAAAAATACCTGGTCATATATCTCATCACATCACATTTACTTAAGAAGAGCATATAATATGTTCCCTGCCATACTATAAAAAAGTATCCGGCTTTTTCCTCACTTTCACGGTTTCTTTTGTATCCGCTTATGACAGTGGCTGGTGGCAGTGATGGGATTGCATTACATCTGCCTGGCTTCTGCAAATTTATGATAGGGAAATAATCCGGGAAAACTTGGTGAGCGAGATAATAAGCCTAATAACAATAACAACAATGGGCCTCCTGTTTAGCCAAATTAAGAAAATAGACATGGACTGATTGAGGACTGTAATGGAATGATGATGATGATCACTGTTCATGTGATCATTATTGGAATCCGCTGATGAATTAAATGCCAGACTATTCCATCCAGATTTAAATGAAATGGGTGGACGGACAGAGACAAAGTGGCTCGTTCTGTTTTTTTCTCCCAGGCGTGGAGTAATTCCAGCGGGCTGATTGCGGGCTTTGGAATTGGAAGAAACTAAGCATTTTCTTAAGTTTCCTCTGTCCTACTGCGATAAGACGGGGGGAAGAGTGAATAATGCGTACACAATGAGAAATTTGGATTGGCTGAGGAAAAGTATATATGGCCGTTACCGTTCCTTATTAATGGCGTGATTTCGCTTCGCGGAGCAAAATGCTCTCTCATACCTTTATTTACGGCTCTGCCTTTGCCACGATTTATTCTCCCCAGCGCATTACTGATAAGGAGGGAAATGGACGTGGACAGGAGTTGGAGGGCTCAAATGAGCTGACGACAGTGTGGAAGAAATTTTGTCGACGTGTTTGAATGACATGACCTGCTATATCGTCTGCGTGCATGCCATTAAAACAACATTATAATTTTTGGCTGGAGGGAGGTGATGGAGGTGCTCCTGGATGGTGATGATGATTGGTCACCATGATAATAAATCAATTTGGAATGCCTCACACACATAAATCTTGTGCAGCCACAGCGTTACAATTATAATTATATAATTTACCTTGTAAATATATATCTTAAATGGTGGAGGAATTAGAATGAAAATAAATACATTTCTTTCCCCTCTCAGTCGAGTAATGACAGCACACGCTTTCCTCAATACTATATGGGCTGACTGACCTCCGGTGTGATCCCATATAGGACACGCGAGGGGAACATCATACTTTTCCAATTATTAGTGGGAATCCTTTCAACTCATTTTTTTCACCTGTCATCCCCATCCTCCGGATTCTCTCCGTCTGCTGACGTTTCTATGGCCTCTCCATCTCCATTTCCACACATCCATATCCCTATCAGACATCCGACACCGTACTATAAATATCATTTCGAAAAGGCAACTTTTCCCCTCTTTGTTAAACTATCATTAAGCACAATACATTCGAGGCGTATGGGACTCAACGTATGGACACTTTTTTTTTATTGTCCCACAGCCTATAGCTTACTGTCAAAATTCAGATTCACATGTCGAGCTTCCTTTTGCTACTTGACTTGCTCCAAATCTGATTATCTTTAGCAATGGCCCTATATGAGTACCTCCAGGTTCGGAGGTAGGAGCCAGGGTAAAAAAAAGTGGAATGATATTAAAAAGAAACTCAACTCTGAGCATAGAACAGAAGGAATGTCCATATTGTGAATCCAAACGACTGCATTTTTTCCCTCGGTATCGTCACCATCTCCTATTTTTTTCACAATTAAATGTAGCCATGCAGCCATAGGAAAGGGGAACAGCAGGTAATCCCCATAAAAAAATAGCCATGGTGATGTTTTCATCATGCATAGAAATACGATAATGATATGATGCCCTGATCATATATCATGCTACAATTTCATTACAGGAAAGGAGGGAAAAAGGGCTCCTCCATGGAAAAAAACAAATTCTCATCCAAATATGGATACACAATATGGAGAAAAATAGACGATTGAATTTGATATCGAGCATCCGCCAGATTTCCATGTATAGTTCCACATTGAGAAGTTATTGTTGCAGCTATATGGAGAAAAATGCCCGTGGAAAGGGGAAAGCTAAGGTGGAGCTTTAAAACTAATGGTATTGAACCAACTGGAATGCCATCATCATCCATCCATTGTAACAAAAAAGCTCCATATTATTCTCAGGTGGAGGACTCGGGATCTGAGGAGTGGATGCAGCTTACAGCCTTTCAATACACATATTTTTTATGCTGAGCTCAGGCAACTATAATCATTGGTATGATCATGATGATCATGATGATATTATAATCACGGACATATATTACCCCTTCAGAAAACCCCTCTCCAGTTAAAATAGTCCCCTCAACGATTTGATAGTGCTTAGCTCAGCAGTTATTTCCCTTCCGTTGAAGAAGTGGAGAAGAGGCGAAGGTGGCGGCGGTGGGGAAGGAATTTCCATTTGACTTCCAATATAAGCCCAATCGTGCAACTAGGCTGGTGCTGGTGGCACACGGCATGTCCCACCGCAGGACTGCAAAGGGGTACTTCTGGCACGGGGGAAATGAATGTTGAAGTGGTTGAAAATGTGATTCCTCTGCTGTTCCCCCATGTGCGCCTGTAAGTATATTTATTCAATGGGAGGATAACTGGGGAAAAACTATCTTTTGTGTATGGCCTCCGCATTGTCTCGGAGTAATATCCCAGCTTTCTCTTCCTGTCTGGAGGAGAGAGCAGGCTCTTCCGCATTGTCCTCCTCTTTGTGAGCTGTGGATTTCCCTCGCATGAAAATTTATATGTATATGCTTTGTTGTTGTTGTTTAGTGAAGTGACCCTTGTTGGCTGTGTGGAAGGGCTTGAGTGAGGGGGAAAAATGTATTCCGCCGTGCTCCTCTCCTCCTAGATAGCCCACTTGAGATGGTAAAGGTATGTAACCATCTCATTCTCATCCCTCTTTATTTCCTCCCTCCAATCTGGTTATAGCCACTCTTCCTTTTGGGATGGAGGAGTTGGGAGTAGGAGTGGAGTAGTCAACTTCCCATTTGTAAATTTCTTTTTCTCTGTCCTTTCCTCATATCCCATCATACTAATAATAACTATAATAAGGATTGTTATTACTATTTAATATTATTATGGCTGCTTTCCCCCTTTTCATCCTCATCACCATCCTCCTCCTCCTTTATGTAGATATCTGCACTCTTCCCATATTACTCTGGCTATGACATGGACTACGATTATTATTTTCATTTCTTGCTCAAGTATGCATGACCGGCTTTTCTTGTTCCGTGGTGTTGTTATGCTTGTGTGGAAGAGTCATAAAACAAGTTTTTTTTCCCCTTGCCAAAGCTTGTCCCATTATATTATTACATGGTTTTTGGGTTCTTCTGCCTCTGCATGTGTTGGGCTGTGTGAGGGCTGGTTCCTATATGGATTTAGTTTTTATGTCGATAAATAATAAATATTGGTCGAGGGAAGTATTCAGGTATGGATGGTGTTTGCTGCTGTTTTGGTATGCTGGAGTGTTGTACCCTTTTTGGATAATGAGGGTAATAATGGAGGCGGAACGAATGGGGAAAGCGAGGCAGAGAAGCCCTACCTGTCATAAATAATATACGAGGATATTATATTCCGTTTTAGTTCCAAATAGGAATTAGGTGTGTGTGTATTGAGCAGACATAAAAAGCTACATATCTTCCCGAATATTTCACTCGTTGGGAAAATGGGATTAGAAACTCGAGGGAACATTGAAAGGAGCCCGTTTTCACACTCTGTTTGGCCATGTAAGGAAATATTTCAAGTAGATAATGGCCCACTTGAAGATAAAAAAGCTACATAAAAAATATTACTAATTGGAAATAAGGCCACACACATAACATATTGGAGTCCGCCTCCCCGATTTAATTACGAAACAGGAAGTTTGGGCCTGAGCTAATAAAATTTATTTTCTTTAATGGCCAATATCAGAGTGAACAATCTGAAGAATTCTTATTGATTCGGGGAAGAAAGAGAAACTCCGTCACGGACAATTTCTTCAACAGTTTCCCAATATATATTTAAATCTGGGAAGAAAGGGAGCCAAGTGCGCCGTGCGTACCAGTCACCTCAGAGCCTACAATGAGGCATACCTTCTGGCTCATGTTGATGGGCTGGTGATGATAAGGACGATCAACTTTGCCAATAACTTCACATTCAGCTCTTTATACAAATAACATAAGAGCATTATGTAGGCTTTCCGCTCCTATATGCCTAATATGGCTTCCTATTTTTAAAGAGCAAATAGCGATGATAATCATCATCATATATTGGGGAAGGAACGGTAAAAAAATGTAGCACTTTCCCCATTCTCTCCACACAATATTTCTTTCTGGGGGAGAAAGAGAGAAAATCACTTTTTATGTTTTCCTCTCTCTCTTCATCTCCTCTGCTCGAAAATCAAAATCCTGAATGGGGAGTAGGAAGTTGAGACGTTATGATATTGGAATGGAAATTCCAGCTTGCTCTCCCAACATTATTAAATTGGTTCTGGCTCATCTGCCACTTGGCGTCGGATTCCCAACCCCTTTCCATATCCCCTGCTTTTTAATACATTTTATTGTATCCATCACCATTCACCTCCACCTCCATCAAGCATCACATCACCATCAGCCACCAACGGGAAAAAAAGAATATTTCACTTTGTGTGTTGAAAAAGGAAAGTTTTTTTTTCACTCTTTCTCTCATATCAAGAGAGGGATATCGATAGTGGAGTAACCGCTTGGTAGGACTCCAAAGTCAGCAAACTACTTTCCATCAAACCATCATAAAAAGTGAAAGGGGAAGAGAGAGCTGCACTCTTCAAACGTAAATGCACTCAGTCCGATGGATGATGGAGATATTTGGAATATGGATTGGAATGGAAGGGAGGAGGGAATGCCTACAAAGGTGGATTTATAGGCCTCAGCCCATATCCCTCTTCATTCACTCAGGTGTTGGGAATTACAACCGTAATGGGAATATATTTCAATTTCCACAGTAATTTTTTTTTTGCATAAGAAAAACGGGTTGCGCATGATGTTACATATTTGTTTTTTACGACGAGTGTTTACAAATCATACGGTTTATATGGTGTGGAAGGAAATCGATTGGGTTAGGTTAGATTTCATATAAAAAAGTCTTTATATCCACAAGAGCCGTATATTTCTTACTGTGGTTGCTTCAGAATTACTAACCTTTTATAGATATTATGGGAACTTATGCATGTGAGTGTTTGGATTTGGATAATTTAAGAAAATCCAGTCAGCTAGATTGTAACCAATTTTGTATTTCACATTCTAGAAGGGTGAAGTCCATCTTAGTGAGTAGAAAATTACTTGAAACCAACTCATTTTCTTATCGGCCTCCACGTCATACGCTATTCTTAAATGTTTTTTAACTCTCCAATAATCAGTTATTTTGTACAGTGGCCCCAGGCACTTTATCTTTTCATATTCACTGACATAAACCAGACCATTTCCCTCCTAAGATAGGCACAGGCTAATTGCATTCACTCTCCATGAATGAGGATGATGAGGTGATGGTGGAAAAGTGGTTGTGATTTAGCCCACGCTCATATATTTGCAATGAGAAAGGAGTATAATGGGAATAATGGCAGATGAAAGACGTTGATGATGGGGCAATATAAATACGATATACATTTATAGCTTGTTTGTATCAACCCCAGCCCAACTTTATTTACTTGAGAGGGTCTACGATCTCAAAAAAATTATTATTGCGACAGATTATCTTCCTCTTGGGGTTTTCTCCAGGTTTTTGGGATTGTCATCGTGATCATGATCATCACCGTCAGGATGAGGATCGGCCTTTGGAGCGGAACCAAGCAAGGAGATGGAGGCTGGTGATGATGGCGGTGAAGACGAGGATGAGTAAAAAAGACAATCTCTTTTCTTCCAAAGATGACGATGAGGACGGTGATGCTCACTTCCT
This sequence comes from Lepidocyrtus paradoxus, assembly GCA_034696885.1. Lineage (NCBI taxonomy): Eukaryota > Metazoa > Arthropoda > Collembola > Entomobryomorpha > Entomobryidae > Lepidocyrtus > Lepidocyrtus paradoxus. The sequence continues at coordinate 59,039 of JAQGAH010000149.1, read as the reverse complement.
GTCTCCATCTCCCATTTCAGCATCAGTTATAAAACCACAGCAGAAGAGCCCGACCATCATCATCATCATCATCCTCTTCTCATCATGGGAATATCACCGCCACTCATGCAAATAAGGTTGATCATCATCCCACTGATGATGACAACAATGATGACTCTGTTTTCTGGTGTTATGAACACGTCTTCAGTCATCCACTAAAACTATGTCTCCACCCTGGCAGAAAATGGAAAGTGAAAAACAACTTGAAAGAGAAAAAGAGCTGAAGAGAGACTATATAGCTGTTTCCCGAAAAGGTGTTCGGAAAATACACCAAAAGTATTTAATCCTGGAGATTTCTCAATACCATAACAGATTGAAACTAGAAATCCCAATCAACGAAATCATTTTCGAAATATAGAAAACGTTAATCTAACATTTTTCTAAGCATGGTGAAAAAAACACATCTTTATGATGACATCAAAATCATACAAAAAAATTTAATGCAATTTCGATTATTGTAAAATTGGTAAATGTATTTCCTGCTGGACTAATTTACATTTGCAATAATTATTTGTAAACACAATTTACAGGGGAAATACACATGAAAATGGGTCAAGTTTTCTTTTTGGGAAAATATATTTTGGGAAATGAGCCAAACACCATTTTGTCCTGTTTTGTACACATCCACCTACTCCAGCTTGTGAATAGTGCTCCTTCTCCACTTCTCCCCTTTGTTCCGCCTGTTCTTATTTATGGAAAATATGGAGTAAAATGTAATGGGCTGAATGTAACTAGGAAAGATGTCCTCTCCTCCCTTCTCCTCATCTTGCAGGCCTCTCGCTTGGGGAAGAAATTTGAAAGTATGAAAGTACCATATCATGATACTGGTAATGATGATCTCTCCTCCAAAAAGGAGAAACACGAGAGTCGTTCAGTTTTATGTGCAGGTGATACACCTCATTATCATCAGTCATCAGGACAGGGATGATGACGCTCATTTGATGATTATGTCCTCATATATAGGAGTCGGGATGCTTTCCCATTTCAGCTCAAAAGGACTCTTCTGAGGAATGGTGATGGAGGAATTTATGATAATGATCCTTCATGAAATGATTACGGAAAGACACTAGCTTGATTTCTTTGTGAGGAATAGGTACTCCCATCCATCCTCTGAAATAGGTGGGTAATATCACGCCAGCCGTAAATTGTCACTTGTCTCAGGCTTTTTTTAAATGAAGTTTTTTCTTATTTTTAGGAGTCTATTTAATTTATGCCAGTTTTACTAAAATGCTGTCCTTTCCAATTCCGGAAACTTCCTTTGAACCGTCCAAAGAGGAGATTGGAAAATGAAATGAGATGGGAGAGTGTCTCTTTTTTTAAAAACTAAACTTTCATTCCCTTACAGATATAAAGTGACAGGGAAGGTTGACAGGGGTACTCATGTCTGCCTCAAGATAAGATGCCTGTCTGTCACACTCATTGACTTTCCCTCTTCTTTGGGGTGTAGTTGTGCGTATGAATTGGAATGCAGAGCTTTCAGGCTAAAAAAAAGTTTAGGAGGGAAGTAAGTGGAGTGGAAGATGGAACACTCTGCTTGAAATAAATAATTAGGGAGGTGCTGATATTTAGTTTAAAAATTAATGTCGTCGGTGTGGATGGCTGCTTGGGCTTTTGTTTTCAGCACATTTCCCTCCTTCAAGTTTTCAGAAGTATTGAGAAGGAGGAGCACCATTTAAACTTGGAGGTATTGACCCTAACGTTATTAAATGTTAAAGGAGGGGGAATGCATAGGGGAGTTAAATGGGGAAAAATATGCAGCTTTTCAGCCCATTCCACGTCATGCATTGCTAATATATACCTTTTTTCTTCCTTGATGAGATCGACAGTCGTTAGTGGGGGAATTGGAACAAAAGCCGGTCTGGTAAAATGACTTGGCATGTGTGATAATTAAATCCCGATGGGGAGCCGATTTTGCATGGATTTTTTTTACATGCTGTCGATGATGATGATGATGGTCTATCCCACCAGTGAAAACAATAACGTGCGGTGTTTCCACCTTCGAGTTTGTGGACGAACGTGAGTGAACGTCATGGTCGCTAGTGGAAGCTTGGAAGTCCGTGCTCCAAAGTGATTTACAGCAGAAGCAATGCGCTCCTATCGACTATGAGTTCATGCTGGGAAAAAAGGGAGATTTTGGCATGATTGACTTTCAATTGCTTGTTAATGAGCTCCAGTCCAAAGAGTCTGGAAGTGAATTGCCTTTTGGGAAGGAAAAATGGGAGGGTATGGCGAATGGGATGAGTTGTTCCATCCTTTTTAGGAAACTACAGGTTAAAGTATCTTTACTTCGTTGTAAATTAATTCTTCTTGCCTTGAATAAATTAAATTAATTATATAGTCATTAATAGGTGGTGGGGTAGTAGCCGTGATTCCTGATTTTGCCGAAAACTATAATTAATCAATATGCGTATACTCCATTGTTAAATTATATGCTCATTTTAAGAACCACAATAATGGGCAAACTGAAACAGTTACAAAGAAACCCTACTTGTCGACTGCCGTAGACTTTGCAGATAGCAGAAGTTCACTACGTAAATATTTTAATTCAAGTCCAAAATGTATTCATCCTTTCTCATGTAACTCATCATTAGCGTTAACCATTTGTAAAAAATATTATTTAAAACCAACTGGATCGCGGTCTTTAAACCTCAACAGCCTCTGCCAAAAGTATCGCAACTTTTTACTCCAACTCTACAAAGCCATAAACTGTAAATTCCCCCATAATTTTTGTCCATTTAAATCAATTTCCAACAGGGAAAGCTAACTTGCTCCACCCTTCACACCCCTTTCCCCCTGATAAACGGTCCAGGCCGTTAAGGGAATTAACGCGATTTTCCAAACCATAATGGAAAACTCTTCCGACATGGACACGGCTATGCATGAGTCCCCCGAAGGAAAATAAAAAGTACAGGGAAAAGGCACTCACTTCCCATCCCCGGCCCAGAATATATTAGCGCAAGAACAAAAAACGGTTCTTCGTGCAGGAAGGTTAATATATCTGTTTCAAGAGTGAAAGTACAGCATAACCAATGTAATCCTCCTCCTCTCCTCCAATGCACCTCTCCTCGTGATCGTCTTTCCTTGTCTTGTCCTCAGCCTTGCCACTTGACTAGACTCTTTCTCCTTTTTTCCCCATTCCTGGAGTGAATGATCTCCTCATTATATCTTTCCAGATGGATGATTCCACTCAAGCTCACTCGGTCTCAGTCAACCGACAAAAAAAACTGATTCCATTCAGTTTCCCTTTCTCCCATTTCATATCGTTTCCCTTTTTTTCCAGGACAAAATTTTTCCCTTGTTTGAAAATAGCGTCACCAAAAAATAATAATTTCCAATTTTGGGAAATATTATGAACTCAAGTGAAAAAAATATATCAATGGAAATTCTATTATCGTCCCGCCATTGTCCTTTTCTGAAGCTATCAAAGCCAATGGGACACAAACAAACAAGACATGACATTGTTTGGGAAAATTTTCCAAAGAAAATTAGAACGTGTTGGGTCGGAATTCCAATTATTTACACGTTACTTTCTCCAGTTTCATGTTGTGGTCTGGGAAGTACCATACACAATGATATATTGAGGAACAAACAGGGACCATTCCATATGATTCATGTCCCCTGAATGCCCTCCGGGGCTATAAATTTTTTTGTCTTGGAAGTAAGCTTTCCCCCCTCCAAAGAGTAAGAAGGGAAAGGGGAAGAAAATAGAATCTTGGAAGATGTTTGCTCCTTCCTTTAAAAAAACTATAAAAAAAATGTCCACGTCATCCATCCATCTGCCATCGGACTGTCACCACTCATCTTTTCTTTTCCCTACAAAAACACCTCAAACCACCCCAAAGTCTGAAAAGACAGTCTCCTCCAAAGTCACCGCCAGCCCAGCCATTCAGGTTCCTTCTTCCCTCCAAGTTTTTTCCCTGATTCCGATCATATCTATTTCCACCATATTTGCATCTTGGAAGGAATAGAAAAAAATGGGTGGAAGTAGAGCTGACATTTCAGGACAAAACTCATCTTCATCATGAAATCATGATCTATTTCGCCTTCCATCAGGAGCCCTATTTTTCGTAAAAACACTTTCCGCTGCGCTGCATCCCAAATTCCGAAGAATAAATTTTTACCTATTTGTCATCCATCCGCATTTTATTCCCATTTTTATTCCACGAGCCCCACCAGCACCATACCAATATCGTCGGTTTATTTTGGTGGAAAAGTCTAGAAGGAAATTGAAAATCTTGAAAAGGAACAAGTTTCGGGTTGAGTCTCATTCCAGAAGCAAAATTATGCTTCATTATGCATACAGTTTAACTCCAGCAGTTTATCCAGATTTTCCCCGTGAAAATAAAAAAAACATTATTTTTCTCCTCCAAACTCAAGACTTTGTTAGGAGAGGGGAGATTATGATTATTATTATTAATATTATTACTATTATTGCCATTCCAGTCCTTTTCTCCTTCTGACGACAACAGAAACAAACAATCTCATTTTTTTTAAAGTGGAGAGCTTTCTTTCTCCAGAAAAAAATTATTATTCCTAAAAAAACAGGACTGGAATGGGATGGAGTGGAACAGCTGTCAATAAAAACCTTTTCATAAAGACTTAGAGGAAAGTATGAATGTCGCGTAGATTTAACTGAGGAAGAGGAAAGGAGGCAAGTCATTTCAGTCCATTTTGCTTCAGACTCTGAGGGAAAAAACCGTGATGCATTCATACATACACAATTTCTCCCTTTTATTGTCTTGGCGTCAGTCCACTCACGTCTTGCGTCTTATGTAATCCTTGTTTTGGAGGAGAAAGTTCCTTGTAAATGTAAGCATATTAGTTTAATTCACTCCCATTTCCCCCTCTCCTTTACCTAAGAAATAAATTTTCTTCAAGTTCTCTCTTCCTCCTTCCGCTCCTCCAGCTAAAGGCTTTCCAAGAAGGAGAAGGAGCTCCTGTAGACTTTCAATATGCCCATGTCTTTTCAAACCCATGGGATGACTACACCTACCTCTTTCGGTTGTAGTATAATGAAATTATTTAAAGTGAGATGGAACAGGAGGATTGTAAGGAATGCGAAAGGTAATAATCATAATGATCCGGAGAAAATCAAAAGTTAAAACAATGCTTACATTAAGATTCCAGGGATTTCACTGATTGTGCAGGTTTCCCTCCGTATGTTTGTACTCGTGTTGGGAAGCCAGACCCTCGTTCAGAATCCAGAAGGAAAGGCTGCAAATGAAGGAAAAAACATAATTGTTATTATTTCTGTTTTCTGTAGTTTATAAATTCCAGAGAGAGAGGAGAAATTTTGCCATGTTGCTAGATCAATTTTTCAGCATATCACTCTATATTTCCTTTAAAATTGGTGGCCAAGGGTGTCGCCAATGACTGGGGACTACAGTCACGACTCAAAATCTCGAAATATTCGAGCTAACTGATTGTGCTTAAGTTAATGCTAATTGCTTTAGGTCTAAAAAATCCCCCTTCTATTTATATTCCATCCGTATTGCAATTTGCAATTATGCCAAACTGTTCACCTCTCCTTCATAATGCCCCTGTAACAAATCTCTACGCTTGGAAAAACATAGTTTGTGAGGCATCTAGATCCCTCTTCCCAACCTCGGCTTCCCTCTTGTCCACGTACCTAAGCACTTGAGAAGGAAAACGTTATGGAAATTCGCAGAAGAAACGTTCTAGTCCCATGTGCTCGGCCCACCCCATGTGAAACATAATCTTTTTTCTGCAATCTGGAAAAAAACGCGTGACTCAGAATGTCCTATTTGTAGAAGAAAATCATTTCTCGAAAAAGCAGTGATTCGTATGTATAGCCAATTCTCTTAGTCCCACTGAAATAAATTACATCTTTTGATCTTGTCAATCAGTTGGGACAACATGGATCCTTCACGGAGTTTCCGTCGGTGGAGTGCACACTTTAAAAAAATATAATATGGCTTTAAGCACATTGCTCAAGACAGGTAACTGATCAAACGTCATAAGCTCTCTTCTTAGGCCAAAATTATCAGAAGCTGTTTTCCCTTCTCATACCACAGCATAATAGCACATAAGTTTGTCTTATGTCTTCTGTGTAATTGCACAACAGTCAAGGTAAAACATGGGCCAAGTGGAGCTTTCCTCCTTCACCAAACCAATAAATCTCCTTCCTAGATTCTTGTTCTTGTCACATACCGCTATAGCTATATTTTCCCCGGTTCTCATAAACCGAGAATCGGTGGAATTGGAAGAGGACGTTTCATCCATTATTTCACTTTCCGATTAGTAAAAATCCAATTCAATCACTAAACAACCATATTTCTCCCTACTCTTGATGTTCCACCTTTTCTCCGTAAAAATGCTTTCCCATGCTGGTTTATATTGGGGAGAGCATAACAGTAATAAACTTGTATGAGCATCATTTATGCAATAAAAAATAATATCCTTTACCGGGAATGGATCTGAGGAATTAATAGTGCATGCAAAAAAAAAAGCTCCTTGTCACAAAGAGGGAGAGTGAGTGGAGGCTAAAAATACACATACATCATTTTCATGGTTATGGATGGATTGGAGAGTGAAGTTTGTGACTTGGAAAGGAGCAGTGGTCAAAAAAATAAAGAAAATACACAGCTTTTATTGAGGTGGTGGGGCTACACCAAGCTAGAAAACTATATGGCTGAGGTGATTACGCCGTGATATGGAATGTTTCTTGGAACAGGAGACGTCCATGTCATTTTCGTCTCGTATCGTATCGGAATGAAAGTGGGTTTATGTCGCCAACGGTCCTGCACCACCACAGGGGCATATCTACTGTTATATACGGGATGGTTGGTGGGGTCTCCCTCATAAATAGCTCCACTTTACTCCCTCCGACCCATGATACGATAGGGTTGCACGGGCTCTGTTTGTGCTTCTGCTCCTGGTCAATAATCATAATCATTGTAATAAACGATATGAACAAATTGGAACTGAGAAATCGAAGAGGAGAACATTAACTGCTGAGGGTAATTGGAAGTTCTCTTATGCGCCCCTCTTCCACTATGACTATGACAAATGCGGCCATTTCCCTCCAATCCTCCCCAAGATGGGGAAGGGAAAGTGGATTAAGCAAATAAGATAAATCCTACTTAAAACGATATGTAGATAGGTAAAAGGTATAGCCAAAGGTTCATTAGTCAAACAGTGGCTGGATTGGATATTGACGGGAAATTAAGTGGGCGGGCAGGTCCATTCATTTGAGCATATTGCATTGATATGGCAGTCCATTAAAAAAATATTAGGACATGCATCCACTTTTTAAAACAATGACAGAGGTGGGGCGAGTTCACACTCTTCCGAGTTTATTTCACCTTAAGCAAAGCTGCAAACAAAGGAAGAATGGTGAAATCCTGTTCATTCCACCCATAGCTTTTGCAAAGCACTCGGTAAAGAGCCTAGACTCCGTCGCGTATAAAGCTAAAATATAATTACCCCTGTTTAAAAACACGTACTTCAGCTCAACACGAAGACTAGCTGTATTTTCATCACATTTTCCAACTAATTATACAGCATTTCGGTAATTTCCTCGAAAGCTAATTTTCATTTCTGTCTACCGAAGTGAAAGTTGTTGAAACTCCTTTTCCCCTGTTTTGATCAGGCATTCGAATCACACCCCATTCCAATATCCCTCAAGTGACCGGACCACCCACGTACCGTGGAAAAACTATGACTCTCCCTATTTTAAATTTTTACTAGCTTCACCAGCTTCACTTTGGCATTATTCAGGGAACTATAGCATGAGGCCATGAAAATGTGTAAGTGACATAAACAAGCTGGAGCAGAGAAATGCATTGGCTCCACCACTATTTCACCTTGTTCCAGGGAGACCTTCTCAAAATTATATGGGATATTATGTAAACACATAAAAAATGGATAATATTCTTCCCATTTCGCAAAATAAAGCCCGTTTATCCTATCAACATCCAGATGCTCATACATAAGCCATGTTATTTCATCTCTGCCTAAACTAGTGCATAAAAGGTGTATGTAGTGAGCAGTTCCTTTTTCGCCATATCCTCCAACCCTTCCCCATCTCTCTTTCTCTCCACACGGTAATAACTGTCATGTAAAATTTTGGAGCGGCATTTGGGAACAAAGAGGAGGAAAAAATATCTAACAAGATTTCTAAGTGAATGCAGCTTGTTATTTGTTTGTACTTGTGCAGCCTCTATATACTCATGTAATGTGTGTAAGGATGAGGATCACAATTACTGTCTCATAAAAATTCCTTTCTTTTTTTTCCTGCAGAGGTTTTTTTCTTCTTTTTTTTCTTAGTATCTTTCTCATTCTTCTAAAAAAAACAAGGTAAGCTAGGGTTCCGGCCTGGTATTTCATAGGTGGGGATTTTGTGGGAAATAATGGGGAATATGGGAAATATTGGGCACCTGGAATCAGGAGAAAATTGACAATTGAATTCTCATGAAATTAACAGTTAATGGAATTTTCTAAAGGGTATTTGCAGTTTCTTGCTAAAAGCGCGAGTGTAGAATATTTCCCATCCCATTTCCCAAATTTTTCGGTAAATACCGTTATTTCCCAAGTGGGAAGCATTAAACGATGAAAAAGGTGGGAAATATAGAACCCTAAAGGTAAGGATAGGCATTTTGAGCAAGGTAAAGTTTGAAAAGAAGAAACTGAAAGAATCCGTGCATTTCCCTCTCATCTCATCCCGTGAAATTTTATGCAGCTATTGGAACTACCTTATATTTGCGTAAGTGGTCCAAAACAGATTTTGCAACTGCAGATAGCGGCAAGCGCGCATTTTTTTTTACCCTTCCAGATAATTCATCTTATTATGTTTGCTAATCGATTTGCGCATATTGTATATTATTCAGGATTGTGCTCCCATCTTGGAAGAGAAAGCGTGGAGATGGAGGAGCAAACCGAGTCTGTAAATCAAAACCAATACAATTCATTCCCACCTATTTTTTATATATTTTTGTGAATGGGATGGAGGGACTTGGATAGAAGAAAAAAATATTATCTGGATAGTTTTTTTTTTCATTGTTGATACAAAAATAGCATTTTATGAGACAATAGAATAAAACATACCATGGATGGGGTTACATTAACAAAGGAAAGGGCTTTCAATGGGATTTTGATCTGATTCCATTCGTATTTTTTATTCTTGGATTGACACTCCCCCGTTCCGTTCTGGATAGAGGTGTAATGATGTCGCATCAATCTAGTTCCAGACAGAGCCAAATATGGAGAAAGCAAAAAAAAAAGAGAGAAAGTGGTAATGCTGGGGCTTGATGATGGAAATAAAATATCCTTTTAAAGGATCAAGCCAGATTTTATTCGCTCTACCTTTTCTTACAATGAAAACCCATCAGTGTAACTTGCACATATTCCTTATCCTGACTCCCACTTAGCACCACAAAAGGAAGGGGACTACTGGCGCTAGCTATTGTCAGCGAGGGAAGTTGACTTAAAAATAGGAATGGAGATGGATATTTCTGGGCTTAAACCTGTAGCCTTTTGATGATGATGATGATGATCATCATCATCATTGTTATCCGTGACCAATTGAAATCTCCCGAAAATTATGTATACTTTCCCCCATAAAAAGAGCCATACATGGAATGTGATGATTCCAGCCGCTTTCTCAGAATGAATGGTCAAGCTTTACCAAAAGTGAAAAAAAAACGCTGCATGAAAAATATCGCTTGGAATGGGCAACAATTTTCAGACTCAACTTGGGACTCCAATATATATTACCTCCTCATTTCCCACATATAGGGAAGGGCCAGGGATCATTGGGCATGACAAGGCAGACGATGAACAAAGTACGGAACAAGGATAATATGCCACCTTGTTTTTGTGTCCAGTGGAGAAAAGCAGAAAAAAAGCCGATTTTTTTCCTTTGAACAATCCCGATTCCCGATATAGAATCGGGACTTCCTGTTTCAAGTGAAATGTGCAATCTCTCTTCCTATATGGCTTGTTTTCTTTCAGAGGGCTCGTTTTCTTCAACCTTTGCTAATGTCCCCTGTAACAAGAATAAATGGGGGAAAGTCCTTCGTTTAATAACAATCAAAGTCAGAGACAACATGAAAAATATTCGGCTTCAATGACCAGCATGGGATAAGAGGAGAGGGAAAAAAATATGTGGAGAAAGTTAAAAACAGGAAAAGAATTCGAGAGAAAAAAAGGCCTGTTTTTTTCAATAGGGAAAGTTCGCTTTTCACATGGCTCATGGATATGTGTACTTTATATTGAGGATGTTATGGAGATATGTATGAATGGATTACGTGATTTTCGTAAAGGGAAGGAAAATGATGAGGATATTTTTCCCCCTTTTACTTGGAATATAGAGTGGTCTCTATTTTCTCAAGGAATCAATATAAGATTGGTGGACAGACATTATGTCGTGAGTTGCTTCCCATGGAGGTTACGTTTTTTTCGACCAATTTGGACACAATTTCGTATCATCAAATATTTGTGAGCTTGGGCCCCCCATTTTCTCTCTCCATTTCGTTTAAGGTTCTCCAGCCAGCTCTGTGGATGTCTGCGGATGGCATGGAACTCGGTTGACTTGGGACGTTGGAAGAAAAATGGGAGGCGGAAGTGAAGAGAAAAAAGGATTCGGGAGTTGGAGAAATTTTCTCACGTTCTCCGAGCAGTTGGAGTAGGACTGACTGCGTGGATGGGAAAAGCTCACAGGCAGTGAGTGAAAGAGTGAAAGTGAAGGAAAGACAATATTAATTTTTTTTTCAGTTCCCTCGGAAAAGAATCACTCCTGTCACTATCTATACAGGGAATAGAGATTGTGTTCGGTGTGGGATAATGATATTGGAAGGGGATGGGGAGGGCAGTGTAAAAAAACCGTCTTCCCTTCACTCTCCAAAGCTCGGGAGGAGACTGAGGAGAATATTTAAACCGGGTTGAGTAAAATATATGTATTAAGTAATGAGCTTTATTATTGCATCAGAGCCGATGGCACTAAATACTCCCGTTGTGGGAGCAAGTCTCTCCGGAGTCTGTTGTGCAGCGGGAGAAGAATGGAGAAATTTTTATTTTCTTTCTTGAATTTCTCCTCAATTCATTGTAAATAAATGAGTGAGGATGGATTGGATTAGCAAAGAGTATTATAATAATGCTGTTGTGTTGGTGGTGGAGGTGGCGGTCGATTGGGGAATATGCACGCACGCCGGCGCTTGCTTTATTATTGTGCTGCTGTCAACCACCACCACCGTTCTCTTCCTGCTCCCTCCTTCCCACGTATTGCATGCAACAGAACGTTTTCCTAACGTATATGCTGGAGTATGTATGGACTAGTCCAGACAGCCTCCATCCAGCTCTCTTTCTCCATTCCTTTCCATTCGTGAAAGTCAGTTGCGTAAGTGGAGTGGAGAAACCGCCGAGAGATACTTATATGAATGTAACATAGGTGAGCTCACACTTGTGCAGTCACCCAGTCATATTATATTCTGAGTATGGAGATGACGGAACTATGTGCATGCTCCAAACTTTCCCAGTTTCGTATTCCAAGAGTGGCCTACTCTCTCCATCATGATCGATTAGGCTTCACCAGCACCTCCACCATCCCTCCCTGTGCTAGGGATGAAAGCATGAGGAAAGGGAGCTTTCCCAACACGACGAAGAACAAGGAGGAGGAAAGGAGCTTGATTCCAGAAGCGAAACAGGAAAGGAGGAAGAAGTGGAAGTATAGATTTCCATTTTTTTCCTCTCTAGCTATGCTCCTATTACAGGGATGGATAGTGACACTGGAGGTGGTGCTGGGTTTCGGATCCTTTCCATGTAACTCCATTTTTTATAAAGCGTTCTTTTCACTCCGTCTCTCGCCTTCCCATGCATTTCCCTGAAACATGGATGATGGTGAAATGGCTTTTCGCTCTTTCTCCCTCTCCCTCCTCCATATTCCCTCTGTCTTTGGCTAACATTTCCTCTCATTTTACTTTTCCCATCCGTTCCTATCTCAAGTCTTCCTGGAGACTGGTGAAAAACTCTGTGCTCAGAAAATGGGATTCGATTGGGAAGGGGATTATTGTCCTTTCGTGAAAAAAGATATGTTTCCCCTCAAAAATAATTACCTCGACGTATACTCTCAGTGATTTTGTGAGCAAGTGTTTGGAATTAGTGATAACAAGTAGATTATATTCCACTATTTTAAGTAGCCTCCTAGTTAAAGTGGTGACTCATTTTGAGACATAGGTAAACCCGTCAGTGCGTTGTTGGTTGAGGAATGAAAGCCCACCTCGAGCCAATCTTTCAAAAGGGATAATTGAGGACCAGCACACTTTACAATTTACTTTAGTATAATGCACTAGTCTATAATAATTATCTAATTTAAGTAGGCATTTAAGTATGGTATTGTATTTTGTTTCGTGGTAATAAAAAAAACACACTTATCTTTAGACTATCTGCACAACACTCACTCTCTTTTCTCAATTATAGTCTCCAATTGAAAATAATCTCTAAATTGTATAACTATATTTTTAAATGCACAATTAAATAAAAAAAACTGAATCTATATGCACCTGTCTAGTCCACTATAATCTAACTTTAACTCTCCACCACTTTTACTACTTTAGGAAGTGAGCTACTCTCATTCACCTCTTGTGTAAAATAAGATGATTTTATAAGTTATGCAAATATTTTTTTTTACCGAGCTATCGGATTTTTATCTTATGATTTGGCTGCTTTGCTTTCACTCTACCACCAGCTATTCACCATCACCTTGGATAATTGCAACATGAGCTTGTTTTCTTTCTTGTTTTCTTTCGTAACTTGCGGAATTGCGTAATTTTTCTTGTCTCAACTAAAATACTCCATTTAAGGATGGATGGTTTACAGGAGATTCCTATAATATTTCAGCACTGCTCTCATCTTTCACTTTGTAGATCTAAGCCTAATTCTCTAACCTGCACCGTTTCATAGTCCCGTCACTCAGCAACTCAGCTTACCTTTGTATGAATAATGCACTTGTACGCTCTCTTAGCAATTCTGGTCAAATTATAGAGATTTACAAATGGCGAGAATTCAATAGCCCGGAAGGAATAATTATGTTATAGGTGAGTCACGAATTTTCCTAACTTTTCCAGTAAAACTCGCCAGAAAAATTATCACCATCTTTTCCACTTTTCCAAAACCGGAAATGGAAAACTATTCTCGCACACTATCACCCAGCTTAGCATGTAAGTGTGGAGGAGTCAATTTATACAGATTATAATACATACGTAATTACAACAACAACATACCCATCCCCCCATAACACTTCCCATTTTACAAATAATTATCGACATCATCATCATCATCATCGTCATCACCACCACCTTATATCAGACACGCATTCCAATCCATTTATAAAAACGAAGTAATCCTAATCTCTAGTTATAAAGCTGTCTTTTTCAACTACATTTAATTCAAAAAAATCTAGTTTACCCCTCCCCCCACATTCTAAAACACATCCATAGGGGACAGGCTTCCAATAAAAGGAAGCTTTTTGGGAGAGGGGGGAAATGACAGAGAAAGAGGGAAATGAGGGTGTGGCGCCATTTAGACAAGACCTCCGATCGATCAGTACTCCAGGCCCGAAGAACTCTCTTCGTGCTAGAGCATCTCTCTCTCCCTCCCTTCCCATGACAAGCAACAGCAAAAGGGAACAGTAGCGCTCTAGCGTAGGGATACGTTGGTGGTGAGCATGGAAAAAAATAAGAGTTGTAGGAAGAAAGCCTGTTTTAAGCAAACCACTACCACCAACACCACCTCCACTCCACTCCAGATAAGAGAAAGAGAGTTGAGTCGAGTCTCACTCAGTTGCTTAGGCTGAGCTAACATCAAACCAGCTAGGCTCAGGCTCATCTATACCAACAGAAAGGGATTTTGCAGGGGAAAGGAATACTTTCTCAGGATCAAAATATCATATAAGTAGTTCTATACGAGCGGATCAACTATGTCCATATCCCTCTATTTTTTACACTGATTTCCCTCCCATATGCATCACTTATCCCCGTCATTAATTATAAGTTAGAGAGATAGGCAACTTTTTTGGGGGGAAGGGACTCAGGCAAGCGTGCTAAACAATCTGGTGAAATTTTTCATTCTAACACTGACGATAAGCCAGCGCCAGTGTTCCAGAGCAGGAGGATCTCACTTTTTTTCTTGTATATTAACAATACTGACGCAGAGAGGGAAAGAAATAGTTCATGGCTGGTTTTTTTCCTCCCTCATTCTTTTATTCTCTAGCTCTGAAACCGGATTAAAGAAAAAAAAGGAGGAGGCGAAAAAGCGAGTGTTCGAGTTCGACAAGTACATGGCAACATAATGCATGACATATGATATACTTGTATTCATATTGTTCGCACATAGATCATGATCAGCCATAGTGCCACACCATTGTCATCATACATCTTCATTAATCCATATCCGGTGGATGAGGCCTCCTTCCACAGAGCAAAAAATGTATCATCAATTCATTTCACTCAGCCCATCCAACCATATAGCCGATACCTATGGAGTACAATGGGAGCTTTCACCTTAACTAACTAGATAATCATCATGATGATCATCTTAATAAGGAATAGTTTTTTTTTCATTTCCAGATTCATATCATCCCATATCAAACAATTTATATCCCAAGTTACTTTGCATGAATGCTTTTTAAAATGCACAGTTTCACTTGTATCAATTTCCACAAGACATTTTAAAGGTGGAATGGCTCTTTTTCTGCGCCCACCTTCCTACATTTAAAAAAAAGGAAAGCTTTTAAGGAAAGTAAATAGATAAAAAAGACGAGTATTATGCCCTTTTTCTCTTCCACTTTCACAACGTCTTCCACCTTGACTAATATATTCAGTCTTGACACGAACATCACAAGGTAGATACAAGGCTGGATGGAGGATATGGAGGAGAACGTAAAAAAAGAGCTCCCACTGAAGGATAAGAAGGAAAACTCGACTTCTCTGCTCACGAAAAGGGAAAAAAGTAAATAAGTTTTTTTTTTTCTCTTTTGAAAGCAGGAACTTCCTTATGAGACCAGACAAGGCTGTTCAGAAAGAGAAAAAAGGAAACTTGTGGGCTCCTTTTTGTAAGCTTTAAAAAACGGACAGACAGACAGACAGTACTCTATCTATAGATGAGTATCATATTAGGTGTTATCTAAAAGAAAAGGAAAACATTTTTCTCCCTCTTTTGTCCCGCATTCCTTTCCCTCCCTGAACATTGGATTGGAACGCATTTTAGTTTACTGCCATGTCATCACGAGCATCATCATCACCATCAAGATCCTCCTGACGATGGGTGCTGATGGTGGTGAAGAGCAGAATGAAAAGTGCTATAGGCATACTTAAAGTGAAAGCCAAGTCCGCTCAGGTTAACGAACCATTGGGATAAAAAAGGTGTATGTTATGGAAAGTGCATGTTCCGCCTCCATAACCCAATTCTGCAATAAGGGGAAAACACGCAAAAATATATATATCATAGACATATATTATGGGAGATATACCTAGTTGCATCCGTTTTTTAAAAAGTCTGCCAACAACAGCACTTCGCCGTTTTTACAACTAGTTGGAGTTGGATTTGATGGGGAAAGAATAGGGTTGCATGCTTCATACTACATGCCATCATCATCATCATTAGCGCCACCACCACCACCAGGCCAGTGCCACACGCTCATTTCAAAATATATATGTAATATAGGCATATAGTCAGAGGGCTTTGAGCTCCTTTCCCCATTGTATTTTTATTAGATTCCTGGAATGTGTGTGGGTGTACGGGAGTAAAAAAAAGTGGAATAGTAAATGTGGAGTAGTCCCTATCATATTTTTTTGGGGTTCCTCCACAGTCCACAAGCATTGTGGTGGGAATGGGGGAAAATATGGGAAGGATGAAAGTGTGGAAAGGACAGACAATGTGTGGGGATGTTGTTGATGATATGATGGTGATAGAACATGGAAAAGAAAGCTATTGCTGTACATGGGTGGCGATGATAAAAGAAAGACAGTAGGGAAAAGTGAGAGGAAAGTGAGCAAAAAGGGAAATAAAACCGATCCATGTAGTATTATATTGCCTTGGCGTGTAGGAGTTGAGCTAGCCATGGAGGGTAAAGTGAATAGATGTATTCATAGCAGAGAGATGACTCAAGTGGGATGATAAAAAAAAAGAGAAAGGGAGAAAAGGGAAACGGTCATAATTTTTATTTGGACTGGATATGGGATAGGGAATTGGGAGTAAAATGGAGTGAGTCAAGTCAGAAAGTGGAGGGAGAAAGAGAGAGAGAGTGAGCCGCTGGAATTTTATATTTTTTTTCGCTTTTTTTCTTCTCAAAAGTGGAAGAGTGGAGTTAGAGTGGAGGAGTGTAATGGAGTGGAGTAGTGTTGTCTATGAAGAACTGGTTGATCATGGTTCCAGCCTGGATAAAAATCTGAGGGAATGAATACCCCATACTTTACAGTGCCGAGGAGAGTGGAGGGTGACGGGTGACTTTGTGGTTGGAATACTTTTTCTCTGTGTGTATGCCTGTTTCCCATGTGGGAAGCATGCAGAGGAGTGGAGTGAGATGTGTGGCTTTTGTTTGACCAGAATATTTCGGAAATAATAAATAGAGTAGGTAGTTAGTTTAAATGTCATATTATTGACAGGCGGATTACAACTTGGCTGTAATTAATAGGAGGGTTTATAATTCATTGGAAGACATTGGTCAGCTGGAAGATTTGAAGGAGGAGAAAGTTGGCAATTCCTTTAAAAAATCGTATTTCACCTGGTACGAATAATTGTTCCTGTTCATGTGTCAGATTTACTTAACTACGTATTAGTTAATTTTTCACAAAATCTCTTTCTAATTTTCCCAGAAACCTGCTCATGCATGAGCACGTGCCATGTGGAAGGAAAACTGGGGGTTGGAAAGCCTCCACATAATTTCTTTAAATTGGGAAGCGCTCATCTTCCAACGGAAGTAGGAATTAGCCATCATTTTCCTACAGGAAGTCGAGGGTGGAGACAAGAGGATTCTTTTTTCACAAGAGGAGCAATATGGAACTGATGATAATCTGATACTTCATCATCATCATCACAGGCCTGTGGCGGATAATATCATTTTTCTCAGCAAGCAGCCAAGCCAGCCTCGAATATATTCCGGTGGCGCGTCTGTCTCCCGCATCGACTCACTGAGGGAAATCGCCGCAGCTGTTGTTGTTTGGTGATGAGTGCAAGGCTATGATATTGTCCTGTCACAGCAGTACTGATATATATAGATACTGGTGTGTCGGGACATATCCTTAGCTTTTGCCAGGTACAACGGCCAAACAACCCGACCGGAAGCTAAGAAGGCTTCGCCCTTTACAACATATCATATGAACAGCGACGGACATGTCTGAGGTAAAAATTTCTCAAGGCTTTCAACTCACATTTCTTTCTTCTTATAATCCTTACATTATATTTAATTCCCGATTATCTCCATTCCCTTCATTTTAGAATTTTAACGCCGCCGTGGGAACACAAACAAATCGGGTCCAAGAAAGAATCCAAATCCAACGCAACGGTACAGTTTGTCCTTATCAGAGAAATAACTCAAATAGTTACAAAAGCGGATAATATTCAATTAAATTTCTTTCAAATCCGCTATATTTAAAAAAAAACTGATACAAACAAGAACAAAGAGAGTTCCTTTCAGAAAATAAAGCCTATACTGTATTATTTACAAAAAATAATTATTACAACTCTGGATTTCGCAAAACATCCTGATCATTATTGCAGGCTTTTCTTTCTGAACTCTGCCATGTCTAGACATGCCATACCTTAGTCAGTATTTTTAATGAGTTAATCCCACCAAAATGAAATTGTTTATTTAAGCACACGTCTGACAAAAAATATAAGGGCTTCTGTTCACCCAGACAGATTTATGGGGGTGAGGCCCATAAATCAAAACCTGAGCAACAATAAACATCCCCCCAACCAACGAAACGTAAATACTTGACAACAGTACTCCAGTCATCTTCAGCCAATTATAAGTAATTGTGCATAAGAAATTAGTACAATCTCCAAAGATTAGCAAATATAATCACCATATTAATCTTGAATATATGAAAAAAAAAATGCTGACAAGACAAAAAAGAGTTGTAGCCAGGGAGAAAAAAAATAATATCATCTTGTCAAACGACTTCTGTTATTTTCGCGTAGACGCTGAAAGGCATTCGCAATAAGAGTAAATATAATTATACGAGTTTTTAAATATTCGTTTGGAAATATGAGAGGAGCATATAGCCTTAGCATCAGCACAATTATAGTAATCAAAAAAATCTCTGACAAAGACGACGACAAGACTTCAGCCTTGAAACGAATCGTGTTGGATGGAGAGGATGACATCATTTGTAATATTTTTTCATATGGACTACTCCTTTCTAGTTTTTTAATATTTTAACACAAGTGTAGAAGGTAAGTAAGAGTTATAAAAAGAGTAAAAAATATCATGTAGCTGTAGAAGGGCTTGTAGCTCAACTTGCCAGATGAAGTAATATGACACGCGTGTCGAAAAACAAAACAATTTTTTCAGACAATTTCCATCCCATCCAGATCCCTAGATTCCTTCAAGATACATAGCAAACGCTCACTCTCAATCGGATCGGATGACGATCACACAAAAGAAGCCAAGACAAACTATGGGAATCCTGTAGCAAACGAGCTGAATATATTTATGTCACATTTGAGAAGATCAAATGTCATGACTGAGTAGAAGGGGGATAGTCTGACATCTGAGCATCATAAAAGGGGAAAAGGTCATATCAAGCGTGTTTTTGCCCGAGTCTATAATTATTTTTTCCCCTTTGTTTCTGGAACAAGTGGATATCTGTCATACTTATATTTGATAGTATTGGAAGGAAAAGAAATGATACAATTCTTTTGACAAAATGGAGATGATTCTGTACTTATATAAAAATGAATGACAAGAGATAATCCTGAGAATAAATATGTTTGGATGGAGGAATGAAATAATAGACATGATTTGAAATGGAGAACTATTCTTATTGACGGTGGTGGGGATGAAAGGCTTAATTTAATTTCCTGGACTTCTCCATTTTAACCCTTTCATCTTTTTTCCAGCATATAAGTCCTCTGTGGTTATATAAGGTAAAGAGAATAGAGTGAAAAGATTTTTTATCGATCTTAAAGAAAGTAAGTAGTCCTGGCCGTTGGTGACACCATCAGACTAGAATCCTCCCCATCATCGTGTACAGTCCTGTCACCCTTCTCATCATAAAATGATTAAGGATGACAATCTGGACGGAGGAGTTCTAAAACAAAAAATATAATAACTTGGGTGGCTCCTGCTTGGAGCTGTTCCTCTTTCACAAATTTGTTTGCTTCCTAGTCAGTGGAGGATGAGGGGATGCCAAATGCTCTAATTTTACTCCAAGCTGATAACTCATTGTCAAACAAGAACTGTCAAAGAGACAAAAGGGAAGAGCCAGAAAGGATTTTCTTATATTTTATCTATCCTTCTGTCTCTGATGTTTGGGGAGGAGATTGGAGTTTGATTGTTTTGTTTGTGTTTGCTCTTATGCAAGAGGCAAGAAAATGCATGCAAGTTGGAGGAAAAGAGAGAGAAAAGGCTCTCTGGCTTTGTCGCTCGTAGATTGGAATGTGTGGATGGAAAGTTCCCTTGTTCCAAGTTGGAACTCGGGAGGACATGCTGTGGATCCCATGAATATTGAGAGTTTCATCGAAAATCAGAGGAGAGCAACTCACAAAAAGTGGTTGTCTCCAACTGAGCACTGTTTCATTTTGATCCAGATATTAATTCCTTATCAATCCCTCGCATCTCCTTCTCATCATGATCATATAGTAGAGCTCTGTGGTGCATCTGTGCCCCTTATTGAAAAGGAAGTGGGAATGAAGACGGGAACATTTATCAGATTTGGGTTGACTCTGAATCATTTCCCTCCCTATTCCCCCGTTTATTCCAAACAGGCAAACAAAAAGCCACAAAAGAGCAAATAAAGTAATAAAAAATGGGCGATGGTACGAGATACGTATAAGATGACTTGCTTTTGCATACATATCTCCTCTCCACTTTTTGGATGGGATTGGAAATGGGATGATGATGTGAGACATGGCCAATTTTACATAAGGAAAACGGTAATCTCATTAGAAGGGAAGACAAGTCTCAACTAACCAATCAAAGTGGATTCATTGAAATGAAATAGCTTTTACTGTAATTAATTAATGTGAGTGGATTTGGGAGACAGGGGAGGATAAACTACTGCGTAAAAATATTTGAGTACCGTTCCAGCCCTCAGTTTGGAGCGATATGTTTAGCTATTTTGACTATTAACGTCCTCCTCTCCCTCATCATTGTCACATTCCAACGTAAATTCTCCTCCTTCCCAGTTGACAAAGATGAATGTCATATTTTGAGAAGATTGAGAGTGGCAAACGCTCGGCTCCCCGAATGATCGATTTCTTTACGGGACAACTGAAAGTTACAAATTGCCAGCGTGAGAACACCGAAAAAGCAGACAGGCATTGTCTCTAATGAGCTAATCCGTAACATATTTTCAGTTTAAACAATTTTAGAAAAGCATGTTCATAGCCGACGGTAATTAAGCATGGCATTCCACTCCAAATTGTGTCATAACTGCATTTTTACAGAGTAATTTAGCAATTGATACAGCTACTCCACGAAGTTATGTACATGCTAGATAGATCACATAAACAAATCAGGTCAGTTTTCAAATATTTTTTAATGGAATGTAAGGTTTTACTAGTCGACTTTAGATATAAAGGAGTAGGTTTCCAACTGTATGTGCATATCAGAATGACAACTGAGCAAGACATATTTACTTTTATCCTCTGCAGCTCATATTTTGCTACTTTACACGAGCACTTTAACATGTCTAGAGATGACGCTTCGCTGGAGAGCAAAAGGAAATGACCTTGTAAAATTTGATTTCAATTTTCATTGGAAATATTGACGGATTTCATCTAGAAGGTAATAATAACAACAATTTACCGGAGGCAGTTGAATCTGGATATTGCGTTGGTTATGTGGAATGAGTTAATTTTACCATCGGCTTTAAAATCATGCCGTTTAAATGAAACATGAGTTTAAATAAAGTTTATCTTGCAAGCCAGCACGTCTGCTTGAATCAACTTTGTAGAAAACTTGCACTCTATTTCCAGAAAAATATATTGGAATAGTAACAAATAAACTTAAACTAATTAAACTGAGTGTAAGCTAATCTGATCTCAAGGCACTACTAATAAATATGTGGGGCACAAAAAAACTACCTCATATAGAAAAGTAAATGTATCCAATAACGATCAAGCCTCCAAAACTTCTACATGACTTATTATTGAATTAGGCAAGTTTTCTTTGGCTTTCGGCTTTCTCGTGTCTTTTATCCAATGATCTGTTCAATTGCTCGTGAAAGCTATCCATTCTTATAAATTATGCAGACCCATTTTTATTAAATTGTTTGCTTCCTCATTTCCATAGATTTACACCAGATAGACTAAAAGTTTCCTTATATTTCCCGATTATAATAATGCCATGAGAATTTCCCCATTTTGAGATCCCCCCAAATATATTATCTTCGATTCCTGGAACTTCCAGCCCAAACACCTCTTCCCATATGTTTCATTTCCATTCCCAATTTCAAATTATATTCCCTCACGTTTACATCCCTCTTAAGTACGCATATTATTTCGCATCCTCATCTCCCTGATAATATTTTTTATTGAATTAATGCATTTATGCAGTTAGGAGTTGATGTAGTGCAATATGTTGGAAATGGAAAGTGGTCGTATGGCATTAGACATTACATGACGTGTGGCTCAGCCAAGACTTTAATCTCTGAAAAAAGCGTAATCATATCACCACCATTAAAAATGTTTTTCTTCAGTTTTTAAATATATCTCAACCTCTATCTCCCCAACTATTTCAAGTTTTTGAGTGTTTTTTTTTTTGGAACATATGCGCAGTTATACTTAAGGACTTTTCTTCACTCAATTTATAAACATTTGGTATGGCACAGCTCTTGGAGCAACAACAAGTAAAAAAATGCGAGTCATTCCTTTCCCTTCTTTAATATCATCGCACTGTTTAAAAATTTCCTCGAATATGCTCACTGGGCAGAACTAAGCTTCCTTTAAGAAAGTTGAACGTAGGCATAATCATATCATATTATCCTTGAAGAAGACTCGAAGCCACTCCATCATATATTCTGACTGAGGAGAATTGGAATTCCACAGACATGGAAATATAGCTTTCCGCTGGTTTTAGCATAACCGTATTCCTCCAAATTTGGAGGAGGGATATCATAGCAGAGTATATAAATGGAACATTACACAGACCTCTCATGACTTAATTGAGAAGCAGAGTCAAAAAAAAATCTGCTCCCATCTGTGGACTCATGTTGTGGTTGGCCTGGCGTGGTGATGGTGATTAAAAACAAGGAGTTTATAGATTTCGTGTCCTTTCAAAAACGCAAGTTTTACATCCATTTTACATATTCTCAACTCATCATTGTCATCTCATACACTTTGTGGCGGTGTTGGTGATACTGGTGGAGTCTGTGGTGATGTAATCTACCAGCCCAAATAGGACTTTTGGACAGATGTACGCATCTAAAATGGGATGCGGAATGGTATTTCATAATGGAAAGTGAGAGCAGCCCGGAAGATAAGTTCCTCGGATGAAGATGCTCATGACATGATGATGATGTTGAGTTCCAAGATGGGCTATATTGGAGATTTTCAATGAAAATCACTTCCTGCATATAGTCGGCTGAGGGGTTTTTCAAAAAGTGGGAAGAAGACAAGATTAAAAAAGGGATTTTTTTCGGGGAGAAAAGCGGAAGGAAAAGCACTTCTTCATGATGTGAATGAGTCATCCTATCATGTCATGTTTTAAGGGGAGTGATATGATATGGCTGTGAGATAGAAATAAGGTAATTAATTTTTGGGTAAAAAATGTAACTAAAGTCAGGGAAGATTTTTTAGGAAAAAAGACCATGTCATGAGCCATGTGTCGGATCTGTCATTTTAATCAATGTGGCATGCCGTTATATATCCAAGACATGTGGGTAAATTGGTATGGAAAATATATTCACGTATGATATATTTATGATTTACGTCATTACACCAAACATCCACCGCACCGTGTCGTTGAAACCACAGCCATGTGACAGTTGGGCTACTTTCTGAGCTCGAGCTCCATCTGTAATGTTTCTTATCTTGTCCATCTTTCTCGGAACCGGAGCGGAGGAGGGGAAGGATATTAAGTTTCAATTTTTCGAGTGAAGCCATGAGCATTGCTATCGACTGCTCTTTCCTTCAAATCATTTATAATTATAATAAAGTGGGTGATGCTTCCTTCGAGAAAATTTCATGGAAGGGGTATAATATTTCAATTTCTTTTGGATTGACAGGATATCCCTCCTACAGACGTTTAAAAATAAGTATAAAATTGGACAACCCATTTCTTTCCAGTTGACAACTACAAAGTTCAAAGGTAGCGCTAGTGACGGCACAGTTGACAAATTGCGCAAGGCATTAATCATCAATTCTCGTCAAGATATCTTCATCGGAAATATCCTTCATGTTTTCTCCTTTCGAAGAAATCAAAATTAGTATCTCGAAACCTGAAGTTGATGAATTATAACCTTTCTCCTGAAACCAACTAAACTGCTTATGCACCATTTTTCAATGCTATCAGCCACCTACAATCTTAAAAGTCGGAAGGGAAAAGTTTCCCTTCTAAATCTAAGCCAAAAATCATGAAGTCATCTTTCAAGTGGATTAAATATGAAAAACATGTCATTAAAAATAAACACTTGAGTACTGTCTGCACACAAAGTGTTTTACGTGGGTAATTTTAACTAATTAAATTTTTTGCTTCAATGGCATTAATAAGCATCTGTCAACTTTTACAATGACTTGAAAACACATTTTTCTCAGAAGGCAGCTTAGCAAAATAGAAAAAAAGTGTTAAAAAGCCTGTACAAGAGGAATATCCTTTGTTTGGGTGCCGTTACCGACCACCATCAGCATTCAATAGCTGTTGACGTTGTTGTCGTCCTGTTCTATTACCCACTGTGATTTTGGCTTTATAACTACTCCACAATCGCTTTCTTCATCATTCATCAATATAAATATGAAGAGTCAGCATTCGCCAAACTTAGTCGCTAAATATGCCTTTATCTATCTATCTATACATCCATGCATAATAGTCATAATGCTAACCGGTACTTCCTCCAAACTTCAATGACAGACCAGACTTGCCATCATCATCAGTTTGAGTTTGAGAGCCCTTCAGTCAGTCGGGAGAAAGATTTTTTTTTCGTTGCAAACTTCCTGATGCTGACGAGACTTTCTTTGGCAGTTTTACGTCTTTAAGATTTGACCTGAAAGTTTGACAGCCTGAGCATGTCATTAGATGAGAGAGTCCCGATAATTAAGTTATAATGGCATGGGAGATTTGAGAATTTGGCGGAAGCTAATCAGCATTGTATATTTCTTATCTTTAGTCTTTTTAAGGAAGTTTGTTGAAAATAGAAATGTGTTCAGATTTTTTATAAAAAATACGAGAATTTCTCACGTGTGTAAGCTAGATTTTTGCTGAGACACTACCAGGGGGAAAGGGTGTTGACAGAAATATAGGCGGTTTTAGATCACTTCTCTTTCAGCAGTCTATGCGGGATGGTGACCGACCGATGTTTTTAGGACACACTAGCCGACATCTATCATCATTCGATATTCCAATTTCGAAGCATGTTTTTGCCAATTTCATAATCATAAGCAGAGAGTTTTGACTTGCATGAAACATGTTTTTCGACAGATTTAAATAATATGCATGGGTGAATTTTCCTAATGCTAATCACTAGCAACTGGGGTGGAGTTAGGGGCTACATAGTAGGGAGTCAGCTCCTACGGAGCCGACGGTTACTAGCAACTACAAAGGTCTTGTCAAAAAAAATCGCAATTAAAATGTGAAGATTTAAAAACTTTTGCGCCCCAGCGAGAAAAAGTGGAACTAAAATTTAAATAAAAATCACCTTCCCAATTATTTGAAATCTCATTTCCCGCGAAAAGTATTTTTGAAACTTTCCAGTACACTTTCCACAGTAGCGTGCAGGCCAAATATCCATAACATTTTGACGGGAACGGGGAACGAGACTCTTATAAATTCATGCTCCTTTTGCAAGTCATGCAAGATAACACATTGCGCAAGGATTTTTAGTATAGTTGATATATTTATTTATATTTGCTATAATTTCACATCTCCTTTCATATCGTCTTCAAGATGAGAGTGTTCCCTCATCATCCTCCTCACGACTCTGATATGAGCAACGTCAACATTCTAAAGCCACCCACGAAGACTCTGCCGTTTTTTTATTTAAAAATGTTTAATATAAATATTTTACGATAAGAATATTACTCCATTATAGCCAGTTTATAAAAAGATTATGTAAAACGTTTCTATCCTCGAAACGAGAGATATTTACGCGGTCCATATTTCAGCCATCTCCTGCGATCCGGTGTCTTTTTATGTGGAATAATGTGTCAAATGTGAGCATCAAGTAGTACAGGAATAAACCACATCACATCATCATCATCTGTACTAACCTGATAAAGATTCCCAAGCAATGGCAATTTTGAAAAGCACATTTTTTGCCAAAGACCCAAATATGTTTTTTTCCCGTAATAAATAATAGTAAAAAATACTTTCAAAAAAGACATACAGGCTGAGATGTTTGCCATGAAAGTCACGTAAAATAACCCAACCTGACTGTCAATATTTGCGTAAAATGTTATCCTTCAGAGAACGTCCCATTTTTTAAGTAAATAGTCCAAGCAAGAGAGCCGCCATACATAATCTGTTTACAGTTTAAACACTTTTTTTTACTATTCTTTTGTCAATGGATTCTTTTCTTAACCACGTCATGTCACTCTATCCACATTCCACATCCACCTGCAGCTCCCCCAAAGGAAGATAAATAGTGCTTCTGGTATTTTCATAAAAAAAATCAAACTTTTTTAAGCGCTGAACAAAGCATAACGCTATCTATCTATTTTTTTCCAAATCCTGTCCTCATTGTCAGCTACCCGTGGCCCTGCAATCCCATCAGAGGTAAAGGAAAAGGGGGAAAGATTCGAGCCAGAAAATCTCTTCCCTCAGACAATTGTCACACGGTACTATGACGTGGCCAACTGTGACGATGACAATGTCGGTAGCGGGAGTGGAGTGCAGTGATGCAAAAATTTATTTCTCTCTCCTCATCCTCATGATTAAAAATACTGCGCTCAAGATGAAACTACTCAGATTAAGATAATATCTATGTATGCCTATGCCATATCATCGTATCGCTTCACCTTCTTCCCTTTTACGTGTCCCCTCTCATCTTCCCCTTCCCGTACGAAAAAATAATATCACATCATCATCATCGGCATCATTGTCATTGTCTGACAAAAAAAAATCCCTAGCGAAAAGACCGAGCAAGGTAAGTCTCAGCTCATGTAAGAAAATTATATACATATTTTTTTTGCGGACGTGAAGTGAACGTGAGTGAGGTAAAAATCTACTCAAGCATTGCAATCCCATCATGATCATCATCAACATCATCGTCATTATAATTCGAACAAAGTTTCTCTTCACTTCCACCCAACTCCCAAAAAAAAACTACCTTAACGTCTTAAGATGAGATATACTTTATGCCTCTATTTATTATTATAGTGTGCTCCATCTCATCAACATTATCATCGTCCTCAGATTCGCCACCACCACACACACACACATCATCATTGTTATTTAGTAAAGTAGCAAGTAGCGCTCTACAGTCGACTAGCTCATCTTCATTCTCTCAAGTCAAGAGAGAGGAAGACGAAAGGAGGAAGGAATGCGATGTGATGTTTTTGTGCCATGTAAAGCTCATCTTCATCCTTTCATCTTAAGATTTTTTTATCAATGCCCTATGTGATTATACATGAAGATTGCGGTGGTGATGGGGCTGTGCGGAGGAGCACAATGCTCACTTTTATATTAGGATAATGGGAAAGGAAGGTTGTTGATGTTGAGGCTATAATATAATGTGGAAGAGAAAAGGGCTAATGCAAAATGTGGGAGGGAAAAAAATAGGGGGATGGAGGAGGACATTCACCGAAATATAAGAAAGAAATTTTTGTTTCCTTCTCAGTGAGCTTTTTTTGTCTTTTTTTCCCATAACGAAAAGGCTGAGGATGGTGATGAGGGAAGATAGAAGGTTTCAAGGGATGTGAGATAAGAGGATGCGTTTGAGATTTTGGTGAAGACACGAGAGAGAAGAAGAAAAAAAATTCATTATCCTTTGTTTTTCCTAGTTTTGTTTGTACAAGAGAAGAATGGAGCATGGTATGAAAGTATGGTGGTGAGGTTCTGGTGAAGTCGGATGTGTTTTTCAATTTTAAAGGGATTAAAATCTGGAGGAGCCACTAGGGAAACTATTGGAATCTCTGGTTTCTCTTTGATCTTTGTTTACTCGTGGGGACGAGGGGAGTGCAAGGGAGTTGGAGGGAATGATATAGATGACATGGCTGGAAAGCTAGATGATAGGATGGCTGAATGATACGAGTCAAAAAGTCAAGTGGGAAAAGATGATGATGATGACCTGATTTCAGTTCTGTGAAGATGTTTTTTTTTAAATATCACGTTGGCTTGAAAATTGATTGACCAGATGCCATTTTCTAATAATAAAATGGTATGACAGGAGGGATATATAATATTCCTCCATGCATGTGTGACGAGACATGTATTTAGAACGTCAGCGAGTCATTAAGGAAGGAGTGAGTGGGGTGAAGGAAAGCCAATGGAAACTAGGCATTTCAAAGGAAAAGTTTTTCGAGAGGGTTGGAGTTTGCTTGTTCAGTCGAGACTTGACTTTAAAATTCAATGGGTCAGTGAGGCATGCTTCACAACTATAATTATAATATACAAACTTTTCCTTCAGGATTGAGACGTTGAACTGAAGGCTTGAGAATTGAGATTCACTCAAGTACGGAATTTGGGTTGTGTGCGATTGGCAAACAATGCAGAGTGTGATAGTTTGATAAATTTTGCAAAAGGTATTTTTGCACTTTGAGTTGCACAAGAAACGTTTGGATTTGAGACGAAGCATGAAAATTATCATCAAAGGCAAAAATACTCCGTTATCATTTCAATAAATCATTCGGTTGGAAAGGGAGTTAATGAACCGCGTGAAATGTCCCCGTTGCCAAGAGGTTCTTCAAAAGAGTTCACTTCCCTGCTGTAGCATCCTTGTAGGATCATCTTCATAACTAGAGTTCAGATTTCAAACGAATCTAAATACTTCAGCTAAATAGACCTGCTCATTTAAGTCCTCAATCTACAAATTGTTTGAGAGGTTCCAATAGTAACAAGTGCTAATATTAATAAAGTAATTAATATTTGTAATTTACCAACTGAACGGAAGTAAATAGGGCAGTAAATGCCAATTATCACTATTACGTATTAATCATTAATTAACAATAACAAATAAATCTTCTATCCATTCATTTAACTGAAAATTTTAAAATGCTCACTGCGAATAATTCTTTAAAAGTGATTCATTTCTGATGTAAAATGGAATCCATTTCAACCTGCTTAGGTACTTTGCATAACACCAGAACAAGCCCCAGAATGCCATATATCCATCCACAGAGCACTTCATCCATCCATATCCTCCCTCACTCATCTCATCCCCATTCCCAGTCCAACCTTAGCCAACCCAACAATGTTGATTTGAAACAAAGAGGATTGAAAAGAACAAAAGCGCTATAAAAACCCTACAGAAAATAACTCCTTCTTCACTTCCATCCCGCAAAATATATTATGATCTCATTATAATTCCTCTGGGACATTTTCAAATTTACTTGACAAGAATTTGCTAAAGAAAAACACTCACAACATGAAAAAAAAGATCGCTACATTTCATTCTCCTTTGTAGACACACGATCACGATCAGAGCTACGACATGATCATACATATCGTCATCGTCATCAACATGATCATCATCGCACTACTTTATTTGAACACTTGCCCATTCATGTAACACTAACTATTTCACAATGATATCACATCTCACATCATCCTCCCATCCTCATCACCCCAGACGAAGACAGAGTGCGGCAGAACAACTCCAATTTTTACTTCGGAACTCAAACTCATCCTCAATCCTGAATACCGGAGGCAAGCAAAATAATGTAATTCTGTTTTTTGTTGCAAAATTGAACTGTCTCGGCTAACAAAAAAATTGGTACGAGAGAACTAAAACAAGCCGTATATCAATATCAGTTTAGATTTGGATTCAAAACGATAAATTCCTTTTCTGATCGGAAAACTATTCCGCTCCTTTTCGCAAACTTGGGTAACCATCCAATTGACAAGTGAAAACTAACTTGGCATTACCAAAATAATATGAAAATTTAAGTATTTACATGAAAATATTTAATTATGCATTATGCTTTTTTCATTGTTAAAAAATTGCTTTGGTTTAAATAGACGCCATATCCTTTGCATATTACTTCGTCAATGTTTAAAGTAGGGATTCATCCGTACACAACTCATCTTTTCTATTCCGCTGCCTATGATTGCTTTTGGTTGAGTCGGAAGTGGGATCTCGAGCGCCATGATTTAATGTACAGAAGCCTGATCAAAGCCTTGCATTGTTTTCCCCTTCATGAACAATAAATTCTTTGACAGAGCTCAGCCTCCACTTTCTATTCTTATTAAAGCGGTATTGCACCGCCCCTGAGGAGTCTTTTATAAAAAAAATTTTGCTTTTCCTCTTGTGAGAATCCCCCTTTATGTATGGGAATGAAAGAAGAAAAAACATTGCGCTTTATAATGAGGCCTTAGAACATAAAGACTAGCTCATTGTCATCTAGTCTGAGTCTGACTATGTTGCGTACGAGGCTCTCATTTTCTTTCACATTTCATTCCCATTCTCTTTTTTCATATCCCGACTGACTTTGATTGCATTACATTATTACATTCACATTTAAAGTGTAATACCATCACTAACTTCCGTTTTCATCCAACAATGACTGCAATAATTGCACTTTACAATGAAGTGTTTAGCTGCATGCTGTAAGCTCGAGGAAGCAGTACTTTTGAGGGAGTAGCAGTTTTTTTTTCACAAAGCACAAATATGATTCAGCTCATTTCCTAAATTTCTCTTTTAAGTCGGCTAAGAGTCGTGCGAGACTTTGTCATGAGATGTGAAATTACTTTATATTTAGAAGCTTACTTTTCATTCCCATACTCCACGGCTGATTTAAAATGCAGTTTTTTACAAATGATAATCTCATATGGTTTGGCACAGCATGATGATCCCCGAACAAAAGGGGACAGTCAAATGGACAATTATTTTTTGGGGACTTTGATGCTTCCACTTTTAGTCTGGTTTCGAAGCAATTATAAATTCTCAGGTATCTGTATGATAATGATGAAGATAAGCAACAAGCAAGTGATGATGATGATGAAGATAAGTTGATATGAAAAAGGCAACGTTGCAGTTTCGTGATGATCATGATACGCGTTACGGTTTCGGACTTTGTAATGTAGCCCCCATTTTTAATTTTTGTTTAATTAGCCACTTGTCCTCCTCATCATATACCTTATCCTGATTATAATCACTTTCAGGATTTTTTTTTCTTCATATTTTTCTTTCAGTTTTCTCTAACTAAATGAAAACAAGCTGTAGTTCAAAAGGCAGAAGATCGTGCGTTATTTTCGCATAAAACTCTTTTTCCCCTTTTGAGACAATTTCTGCCTTCTCCATTCCTGAGACAATAGTCCTCTTCTCCCAATAACAGTATATCTCAGAACAAGGGAGAAACTTTCTAAAAACAGACATAAAAGTTTACAAGAAAAATAATATTTTCCCCTAAACGACTGTCGTGCTTTTAGTCGAGCTGAAAAAAAGCATGAGAAAATGACATAATAAATCAAGACATTATTACGGCTTTCATTTTCTGATCAGACTTGTATCGCCATCCCTCCATTCCAAAATCGTGATTGATTAAAGGACTACCATCAACATTCACCATCTCACATTGTCTAGTTTTCAGATTTATAGCGAATGCACTGCAACAGATTGCTCAAACTTTGAAGAAAAAAGATAGTCTCCTCATCCCCTTCTTTATACTTGTCTTATTTTACGCAGAAAAGGGAATAAAAAAACCTTTTATTAAAAAGAAGAGGGGAAGCATCATATCAGCAACAGCGCTGCACTTCAACTTCCTTATCGTTTTTTTGTTTATTTTTATCAGCCCTGCACTATCATCCCTCCGCATCAGGAACGGCAAGCACCTCAGGCCATTTCATGTCTTCTCTCTCTTTTTCATTGACCCACACCACACCACGCAGGGATAAACGCTTTTCTATTTATAAAAAAGCTATATGGCTATGACTATGTCTTTCTTCCTATTTTACTTTAATAATGCCTAAATACTAAATACACACAAAGAATTTTAGCATGATCATCATCATCATCATAGTCAGTTTTTTTGCATAGAGTACATCACATTAAGGAACAGGGGAGGACATTGCTCTTTTTTCACGAAGCTTCACAATTTTTTACTTCACTCTTGTTGAGCAAATCAAATTGGAAATTAGCAGCGAGAGGCTCATCATCACCATTCATCATCATTACTCATTCTTCTAAAAATGGTGATGAGTTTAAACTGTTTTATTAGCTGTGAGCGGTTTCATTAAAATGACATCAAAAAAATTAGGCAATGACAGAAGATTTTTCATAGATGGGTATATATATTCCTTATTCCGGGTAATGAGTTTAAAAATCCTTATCCTAATTAAGGGATCTGAACAGAGTCACGTTGACTAAATGTTTGGATTGGAATGGGCAGAGGCTTTCATGGATGTAATGATTATAATGAACCCCTTTTTAACTGTCATTCCATACCTTAAGTTATGTGAATGTGACTGAAGTATTTATTTCATTTCCTTCATATCCGCCTCATTACATCTTACCTGCTCCTGACTAGTCTCATTGTCTCCGTGTCTCTGTTAGTGCTGAGGGGAGGCATGTAATATGCCAGGGAAGAGGAGATCCTTTTACGAGATTATGTTCATTGATCTGTTTTCAGAGGAAGGGAAGTAATCAAAAGAGACTGTTGTCATGTCTGTGGTTTTTTAAACTGGTAACTATTTTATAAGAAGAGTCTTTCTCGTAATTTATTCTTTTTTCGAAATCCATTGCCAAATGTAACGAATCCATGACGATGCGATGGGATGTTATATAAGTTGGGTATAGGGATTGTAGAAAAGAACAATTGTGATACATGTTTTATATCATAGCTCCTTTCTGTTAATTTTGTAGTGACTGCTCTTGCTACCCAATGTACTGATATTTTTTTATTCTTGCCCTTTTCCCTTGTTGAGGTGGGATATGGTATGGTGGTGATGGTGGTGGTGGTGATTGTGGGTGACTGTTTTATTTTTAGACGGGGAGGAAGAACAAGAGGAAGTGGAGAGGAAACAAAGGAGACGGAGAAGAGGGCTATAGAATATGGCTAGGGTAATAACAAAAAGGAGAATGGAGAAGAACGTGAATATCGTCATGCGTCAGCATTCGTCATTTTGAACCATACTCGTCCACATTAGCCATTGTAGAAGAAAATAGGATTTTAGTCCGTTTTGAGTGATAAGGCATAAATACATCATATCATAGTCAGTCCGTTTGTAATTTTCAAATAGGTAAAATGATCTGGATATAAATAAGTGATTTCGTTGGCCGTGGCATTCCTCGGTAAAATATGGCTACACATAAGATTAGGTACAGAGGGCAGCAGGAACATATTTTTGCAATTTATTTTTATTTTTTGCCAAAGGCAGTCATACTAAGGTGTATAAATATAATAAGGTAGTTGTGAAAAAAATAATATTGTGTAACTGCAGGAGTCCAAGTTTATGGGGCGAGAAAAATGCAAGATCTTTCATGGTCATATTATGCAATCATTTTTTAGGAGGGTGCAGAAATGGAAGGTGAAATAGCTAGTAAAATTGATAGCATGAAGGGGTATATTGGCTGAAATAAAAGTCAAAAAGAAGAACATGACTAGAAAAGCAAGAGAATGGAAGTCTGATGAGGACCATTTATAGGATGATATACAAATTTTAAATCTTATCATCCTATTGCCACCACTCACTGCCATTTACATAGCATTGCTATTTCATTTCAAAACATGTCAAGTAAGGGAAATTTTGATCTTTTTTTAAATTGACATGCACTAACCACAGAGTAATCCCGCCCGGATTACATGGATTCGGATTATGAATTACAATCTGTAATCCAAGACTTTTGGAAACTTAAAGGAAGTATTCGTAGCAGAGTCTTGTGCCAAATTATTCGCACTTTGTAAATTTATCGTATAAAATCGAAATTTGAGTGGGAAGAAAAGGCATCTGATGTAATCCGTCGCCTTCCCAATAAAAAATCAAAGTAATCTATGTACATAATCCGTAATCCCAGTTTAAAACGCTAGTAATCCGCAGTCCAACCATGATCTGGTCAGGATTTCCAATCTCTGATTCCAACCCTTAAATATTCATTAACAACTTTCTTTACGAGGCTAATAAAAAGGAGACAATGAGGAGGAGGAGGGTTTGACCAACGATGCTGGCTTCCTTTTCACAAAGTTTATTGTTTATCTTTGCTCGTTCCAGTGTAAAGGCGATAACATGTATGCTAATGTATGTTGATGATGATGAAGGTAAACGAAGGAGTTCCTCCAACCAACCGAGGAGGACCAAGGCCACTTCCACAACCATATAAGTTGGGAATGGAACAATGGTTTTTAAAATAAATACAAGTCAAAAAGAATTTAAAAAACTAAAATACTTTGGCTGGCCAAAAGTTGGCTTCACAATAGGGAAAAGTAAGTTAAATGGTTCGAGAAAGTTCAATAGTTCCATTAGCAGAGTTGGAAGGAGCCCCGTCTTGGTCTTAAACAAAATTAAATGCCGACTAGATTACCCCAATTGCATACAAAAAGGGTTATCGCCTTTCCCCTAATGGTAAGTCAATTGTCTTGAAAACAAGTGTAAATATCGGAGAAGCCGGGATATGGAATGAAAAATGACATTCAAAAGGAGATAAAAGTTCTCCCCACTTATTAGACCCTACTCGCTGATTGTCACCGTCACACTCGACAAGATAAACACAACGCGGGGGGAGGTTCCCCCTCTATAGCTGCCTTAAAGTTAATGATATCCATCATCGATCTTCATCAAGAGTGAAAAAAAAAGACAAAAGCGTTTGTTTTTTTAAAAGGGTAAATGGAGAGCTCAAGTAAAAAAGTGTCCAAAGTAAACAGAGCGGTTGCCAAAAGGAACAGGGACATCAAATCCCAACTCCATAAAACTACGAGACATCATATTGATGCATGTGGAATGCGAAATTGGGGAAGGGAGTCAGTCTATTTTATGAGGGATGGGATGAGATGGTTTAAGTGGCGCGTAATTAGCAAATGGAAACAAGAAATAAACTGATTATAGTAAATGACTGTCTTCCAAAATTGATTTTCCCTGTGTTTTCTCATCTATGCAAAAATTAGCTCCCATAGTTCACCAACTTTGCAATAAACCAGCCAAAATGTTTACTTTGGGTAAGATGAAAGAGCCAAAGATAAGTAAAATAAGTTCGGCATCCGACGTCATAATAATGACTGGGACTGTTGTAAGCACCGCACTCCATCCAATCTCTGACAATAAGGTTATCCTGAACTGCACGGCATTCAGATGAAATGACACCCATGAAGAAATATCCCATCAATCTGCATTCTACGAGAAAAGATTCCTTCTGCAGCGTGCAAAAATTCGCAAACATTTCTATAATGACACGTTTAAAGGGATATTTGAGTTGTTTACGCCATGCCGAAGCGTACCAAACCGTCAGCGCGGAGGAGCAGCGTTGTGCCGTGCCAGTAAGATTCGTATTATTATTATATCCTTTTCATTCTGATCATCATCACCATCCCCATTCCTTCCTCCCAAGTCAAAGTCAAGCCATGCACCACCACCATGCCAGAACCAGAAGAGCCGCCGACGCCTTGCCTCGCCGGCACTAATTTATAAGAACAACATCATGATGAGCTTAAGAGTGACGCTTAACTTCATTGCGAAAAAAAAACTTTTACCATGATCATCATCATCATCCCCACCACCATCCTCTCGTTTCAGTTGACATCAGCAGTCATTGAGTAAGAACGAAACACGCTAATAGACTCCCTCCCTCGGTGTGATTTCAACAGGAGCGAAAATTGTAGCAAATTGCAAATTTTCATCACAAAGCATCTCACTCAACCTCTTGTAAAAAGGGATTCGAACAGCTTCGAAAAAAAACTGACTGTGAATGAGTGAGTGAATGAGATGAGTTTTATTCTATCGTTTTTCTTCCTCCAACTAGTTATTTTTATGGGATAGAAAAAAACACAACCCGAGTAAACCTGACAAAGATGATTACTCCCAAGTATGCATTTTATATCGGCGTAACAAAATACGAATTTCCCTTCGAAACAGAAACTCTCTGGCAACGACAACGACTTTTACAAGTATCATCATTATCATCATCAGCGTCATCATAATATGCTCGTATATGCTCCGCTTGATTGCTTGTTTGTGTCGATGGCTACATATTTTTCTGCTCATTCTCATTTTTTCTCTGAAAAAACTTGTAGTTTTCCCTGCACCATTTCACACGCACATTTTGAAGCACAACCAAGCCAATAGCTGTGAGTTGGAGGTGAAGTGGAAAGAACAAGACGAGAGCACAGATGAAGAGGATCTCTTTTTGAAGAGAAATTTCGAAACTTCTTTCAGCTTTTTCAAGGGTTTTTTCCTCCTTTGGAGAAACGGAGGGGTTGTCTAATGTGGTGTACGATGTTTTAAACTTTATTTTCTTGTCTTGTCAGTTGAGAAAGAGAGTATGGATGAGAGACAAAAGAGAACGCTTTTTACGGTGGCTCTCACTCTGACTTATAGTTTTCTTAACAAAGCTTATCTCATCTTCCCAAACAGGGTTCAGCCTCGCATTATTTTATTTCCACTATTACGAAGGAGTTTCAACTTCTCGTAAGAAGCTGAGGAGGTGGGGTGTGAGTGTGCTCATGCTCGCTCATTCATTCATTGAAAGGAGACAAAAGTATTTAAGGTTTGACATGAACAAGGGGAAACGCTCATAATAGCAAATACAATTTTTTTTCACAATGATCAGCGCAATAATAATAGTAGAAATCTTGCAAAATGCTAATGGACTTGCTGAACAATATCATACTCATAGTAATATGGTAACGAAGCATGATGATGACAATAACAGTAACAATTTGTTTTTCTCATGCTTCATTTTCTCAATCTGGCACTGTCAACAGCAGACTCTGAGGGCTGAGCAGTATTAAACCTGAGATACATGCATGAGCCATGCTAAACTCTTATATTCTCATTTAAACCCTTTTTCGCGATAAATTTCCTTTTCCTGTCATGCAAACACACAAATTTTCGAGAAAAAATACGAACGTGAAAACGTATGGCGTATGGACGACTCTGAAGAAAAAACGTATATGAAAATGGAAGCAGCTGCCCTAAAAAAGATTCTTTATAGGAGTTGATTGTTATTAATATTTTTGCAATGCTAAATGGGCCTGTTGTGGAATAAAGAGGGAGGAACAGACACGCAGTTAGGAGCTCTGTGTGAATGTGAAATTTTCAGAGTTTTTTAGCTCTGTTGATAGTTGATATATATATTTCAGCCAAGTCAGTGACTGAGCTGAAGAGGAATTATGTCAGGCATGATGCAAAAAAATTATTATTTTTGCTAGAGAGCAGAGAGCTGACATAATCACAGCATTTCATATAATGAGGAATGAGCGGTGGAAACATGACTTGAGTATAAATAGGTATTATATAGTTGTATGCTCAGAGCTTCACAATTGTCGAGCGTCATTATCGTCGCAATTTGTAATGTTTTGAAAAAAAAAAATGAGTGTCCTCCTGCAAAAGTCAAAACTTGGAGCGAGAGCGTCCACACATGTGTATTTAGTCTGGGTAGCGAAGCTGGGCTTCATGAGGAGAGAGAGATGAATTGTGAAATGAGTTTTGAAAGAGGTTTCATGGTCTCCACTTTAAATATTTTTTTTTACAACTGTCAACCCAATCCCCGTTTGGAACAAGCTTGAAGAACTGCAGAGCACGCATGAGTTGAAGGCATGATAATTATAAAAAGGCTGTTTAGATTAAGCTTTTGGCTTAGGAGTCCTCGCCATCCGAGGGTTGACAATGTGACAATTGTCGGTGGTATTTTCCAATTTGCAGTAGAGTTAGTTGGGCTGCAGGGGCTGAGCTAAATATGCCTGGGCTCTTCATAATATAGCTATGCAGCTTTGAATAGGTATAAAGTCATCGTTTCACTTTTGCACTTTTGAAATGCTAATTTTAAAAGGAATCACATTAGCCATTATATAAGGAGCGTGTGTTATCATTTAGTCATGTGTATCTTGCAAAATGGGAAATTAATTCAGTCCCATTCTCTATTTTTAGTTAATTACGATTTTTATCTCAAAAATCTTAATGAGGAGGGAACGGAGGGAAGAGCACTCACAGGGAGAAGTGAAAATCAGGTTGATTTAATCAATGCAATGCATATATTAATATGAAATGCAGAAAGGAAATCGTAATAGTTATAATTAAAAAGCTTGTAATTTAACTGGCTATACATTTGCACATCCTCAACTCACCACAGTAAAGGTATAACAAGAACATCAATAAAAAATAATGTAGGCATAGTTCATTTCCTTCATAAACGCGCGGTTGTAAAAGCGCTTCTGTCGTCTCTTGAAATTGAAACGTGTTCATGGTGCCGATGATGATGAGCCGACACGCATGTTGTTTTGAAGGGATTGCCTAATAACAAGTTAATGTTTGAATTTAACTCTTTTTTCTGTAAAAAATTTACCTTCTAGCCCAATTCAATGGAAAAAAATGGTTGATTGACAGAAAGGGAAGAATATTTTTTTCTGGGATGGGGATGA
Organism: Lepidocyrtus paradoxus; assembly: GCA_034696885.1. NCBI lineage: Eukaryota > Metazoa > Arthropoda > Collembola > Entomobryomorpha > Entomobryidae > Lepidocyrtus > Lepidocyrtus paradoxus. Next base: position 20,945 of record JAQGAH010000149.1, on the reverse strand, counting down.
TGGGATCCATCCTACTTGTAAAATAATCTCAAGCATGTAATTAATGAATCCTGATTGTTGACTAGTTATATTTACATAAGGTAAGGTATAAAATGGAATGGTTGTAGCAAAATATATAAATATTTGCTCGACCTCAATTGGCAATTAAGGGCTTACGCAATGGGCAGCGTATTTACCTGGGAAGGATTCCACTTTGTTTTTGCTCTTTGGCCTGTAATAGTAATAGTGATGCAAGGATGAATGGCAATGATTGATAAGGTGGCAGTTTTGCAAACCTTGAACATGTAATGTTATGACAGGCTTTGTTGAGAAAGTTGCTTGTGTGGATAGATTTTAAATTGTGATTAACTCAGGAAAACATTACAGGCATTAAGCAATTTTGCTCAATCCTTGAATAATTGTTTAATATCGTTCTGCTCTGATAAGCAGGCAAGGTATAAAGTGTCATATTATGCAAGTTCATATAAGACTAACTATATGACTAGAAAGGAAACTATTTGTTTTGTAAAGTTATAATCAATAATAAATGCTGCATGTTAATTGCATTCCATTCTGATTCTACATGATATTCAAATAAATCCTCTTGTTCTCCACATTACTATTTACACTTAACTCTAATTTATGTCATGATTAAGGTGAACCATTATAAACTCATTTGATGATCATATATATCATCTCTATTTGAATTGTCAAACCATCATTCCCAGAGATACAGGAGCAATGCATCTCATGATTTTTATTATTATTATTTTTTAGTTAAATATTTTACCAGCATGCAAGTCCTCCGAAAGTACAGTTTTCCCTTTGTTCAAACAGAACCAGAATGGAATGGAGGCGGAGGTTGCCCTTTGTCCACTTTCTTCAAATTGTTAAATTACTTGATAGTTAGCAGTCTATTACCATTCAAACATCTATGACCGACCCTGTATAATTTCTTTCTCGGATCATCACTGGTCACACTAAAGCCACCTTGTAATCACACATCACCATAGCACCCAACGCTCACGTAAAGGACGCGTTTAAATGGAATGATTCATACGTTTCGAAAATAATCTGGCAGAGAATACTAACCAATGTAATTCATAATAAAAATCTTCATTTGATTATAGACCTGGCCCCATTCACAAATTGGTTTACACGTGTCGGTCGTTATGTTCTGAAGATGATATATATTTTTTGCGCCAAAACGTGCACAGATTCCTCTTCACAGGGAAAAAAATCCCAATTTGCAATCAGCCAAATAACAACTTTATTACATGTGTAATGCAATATTCCTTTGTCGGATCTGCGTTTCCTCCGGTCAGCCAGTGTATCATGGGCACGATGAGAAAAAAAAACGCTTACAGGGCGAACCAAGGCGTGTTCCTTTCTTGTCTGTAATTTTTTATTTCTTGTTTTACGCTGATTCTATGTAATTTTGCTTGTATGTTCGGTGGTCGAGTTGGGCTGATTACACAGTCACTTTAGCAGACTTGAAGCTGAACTAGTTTTTTTTATTTCTTTGCTCAATGGTAGCCCACAACTTGTAATTGTTTTTTAACAAGGAAAATTGAGGATGTAATTGAATTGAAGGAATAATATATATTTTTTTTATGTATTGACTTGTGAGTTTTGTAATATACTGAGGGTAACTCGATCAGGGGGAGAACGACAGACACGTTGTTTTCTAGCGCTCACTTCCACATTTCCGCCTATCCACGTGCTTTTGCCTGTGCATCTGGTAAAAGCGAAACTTGCCGTGTACTTGAGCGGAGGAGCTCGTCAGATCCTTTGCCTTTTAGTGAAGAAGAATTATTGCGAAAGTTTTGTCACTGAAGGAGGAGAGCACTCCAAGAAATCACGTCACTCCACAAAGTGAGAGCCCCACTTATGACGACCTATTTCACATTGGATGGAGGGATTTGTTGGACCAGAGAATTTATAATATTCCTTTTAAGAAACTATTCCAACTTATATAAATTGAGATTGTGGAGGGCAAGGGGGACGAAATGGTCAGAGAAATTCGCATAAATCTGTATATTACTTGACAGGGAAGGAAATGACAGGTTGGGTGGGGGGCAAGCAAGAATTGAGGAGATTGATGAGGGGCAACTTGACTTGTATGTTGCACTGGTTGTAAGAAGAGAAATTCCTCACAAAAAAATGGGTTATGATGTTAAAGATAATGGTCAAAAAGAGAGAAAAAAATTCCGGGTTTTTATGCTTTCCCTTCAAAAACTGTCCACACTGCTTTAGCACACAGTCATACGGAATTTTATTGCACTTGGGTATACAAAACGCTGCCAGAATTGTCCCATGGTCTTAAGTTGGGCACCGGGCCACTATATTCCCACGTTTACACTGTCACCGGCACGTCACCAGACCTTCGCAAGTTTAATCTATAAATATCAAATCAATAAATTCCCCTTCATATATATCAAACAGAATAGAGTCATTGAACATATGTATTGTGCGTAGGTATCTACGAACTAATAGGGCTTCGCTACGTATTTTTACGAAGGTAATTAAATGAATGGAATATTTGCCATAGGCTATGTTGGTAACGCAATATCTCCGATACTCTTTGCCCCCTTGTCACATAATTATAATCTGATTATGAGAACTAATGAATTTACGGGGGAACGCTGAACAATAATCTCCTCTAATTCCGGCTTTTAATCTTATTGCTTCCTTCTGTAACATCGAAGGGCGGAGGAATGAACGGGATGAAGACGTTATGAGAATGAGAATGAGAAATAGAAGCGTTCATTAGTTCTACTCGGGTCTTGCAATTCTATACATAGGTATTTAAGACATGGCCCATGTTACGTAATACACATCTTGCCAATTAATCCTCCTATAACCCATCTCCAGCTATATTTATTTACTGAATACAAATAGTCAGATATAACCATATATACTGAGAGAAATGTTATTGGCAACAAGGTGGAATATTTTTTGGCGTGAGGTTACAAGCCACCCGGGTTTTCCACCTTCGACAGGAACGAATAGCTTTCTCAGGAGTGGAGCAATCTCCGGAGAATTGACAAGTGGAAGGAGAGGGATCAAGATGTGCTTCCATAATGGTGGCAAAGCGTGAGGAAGATCTATGCAATGAAATGATATAGAGATCCTCTTTCCTCCCCAATGAAAGGCGTCTTAACTTTGGCCCTTATAAGATGTCTAGAATGATGTACTAAACAAATTATTATATTTTGGCAAGCTACAAATTGAAAAGAAAGGGTACCCCCGGTTTCAGCGTGGAGTTCAATGAGGAGGGAAATAAATTTTAAAGAACCTTCTGTTCAAAATCCAGACAATCCCCATCACTTCTCCCTCCACTCAATATTTTCAGATATTTGATAGCGGATGGAAGTTACAGGGAGTGGCATGGACTATGGAGAGGCTAAAACAGGAGATAAACTGTAAATCTTTTTTCAAAAACCCTAGTTAAAGACATATGGCCCCGTCATATATGATCAGTTTTTATTGTAAGCCACATATTCAAATCATGTTCCTCCACATCTTCACAGAATAAACTTGTGCTGGGACAAAGGGAAATGGGTAGAAACTAACTAGAAATTGAGTAGCTCTCTTTGAACTCCACCTCAAAAACACAGCCACAGTGATGACGATGATGATGCTCGTTTGGCTGACGGTTATTGTGCCCAAGTTGACAGTGACATTTAAAATGAGGCGAGTAAAACAGGATCGCTGGGATATTATCATCGGTTGGATGATTGACATAAAAAAGATCATTTTTTCCCCTACAGCGTTCCGCATCATATGCCATTCGTAAATATATTGAGATGATTTTTATTGCGACAATCATATCATCCTCAGACATCGCGACATTATCAGCGACACGACCACCGCAGTTCCGTTTTTATTAGAGCACATCAAGAGAAGAATTCCCCCCCCACAAAAAAAAAACGTTCCATTTTTTTTTTGCAAAAAGAAATTGTATTTCCCTGACAGTGATAATAATTCAATGCATGAATAAATTATAAAGAAAATGTTTTGAGAAAAGTATTTTTTTTGTATTTGTAGGTGGATGAGAAAATCTCAAGAAGATGATGAGACGACGATCATAATCATGATGATGATGATTGCGACGCTGACATGCCTACCTCCAATTCCACCACGCACGCTTAATACTCACTCCATAATATTTAGCGTAAGCAAATTTATTGTAATAACCTGTGTCATGCTTCCCTGCATCTGAGATATATTATCCCCATTCCTCATCGGGAATGAAGATCTCGCTCCTCTCAAGCGTCAGTGTTGAAGCCCTTGCATTTCTTTACGCTACTTTTCCTTTGATGGAGGATTTTGGATTGGATGTTATATTAGGGCATAAAGCAGGAATCTGAGCAGAGTGGCTTGTAGGATGAATGCAATATGGTAAGGGGAAAAAAATTATTTTGTAGGTGGACGACTTATTTTTTTCATTAGTGATGTGCTGCTCATTCGTATATTTAAATGTGAGATGAATGGTAGCCTGATGATGATGTTGATGACAGTGAGCAAGGGAGAGAACATGCCTGGCTCACATTTCCCCCCGACGTGTAGACGCAACGTTACAAGTGCAATAATGTGCAAGCTGTGGGGCTCTTTTTTTTATAATATGTAGCATTTCATAGAAACGGGAAAATAGGAAATGACGGAAGTTGACAGGTGCGATGGAATAAATGGGATTTTTTAATCTGATGCGGATGATGGTGGTGGTGGATGTTGATGATGATAAAAAAGTCTGTAGGTTTCCCACAGAGCTAGTCGCTAACTTTCTAGAATAAGTAGATGAATATTGTGGCTATGACCAGCTCTCTAGGCTTGTGCTACTTCCTATTTTGCCGTATAATGTAACAGTTTTTAAAGTACAAATTTTTGTTTTTTTCTTCCCTCCTATCCCCTCTCCTTTCCTAGTTTGATAATGGAGGGAGAGGGAGAGGGGATCTAGCAAAATGGGGTGGAAAAGGTTCGAAATATTTTCATTGGCAATACCGGAAATTAGACTAATACCAGTTGGAGGCTCCTATCATTCAACGTCATCATCCAGCTTGAAAAATTAGCCGTGTCATATTTCCGTTTTGCTTGAGTCATTTGACAAGATTGAAAAAAAAATATAATTCAGCACGGAATATACATAAGTAGCTAGCTACTTAATGGAAATATATTAGAATTTAAAAAATTATAATGATCAGTTAGTATCTCATAAGCATAAATTATTTTTGGAGCGTGTAAATCTCATTTAGTTAACTTTGACAAGACACAGCAAAAAACATGTGTACAGTATAGTAAAACTACACTATCCGTTTATCTGATGAGGTCAACTATGATGAGGTCAGGGAAAACACCCGATATATTTATTTTTTCAAGTTATGACATCATGTCAGTCAATGGACATGGAAGGATTCATTCACACATTGAAACGTGCCAACATATTTTGTTCCCGTCACGTCGACAAGCAGACCAGACATACCGAAATAATAAAAAATAAAACGTATTTAATATAGTGCAAGTAAAAACTGGCAATTAAGCTAATTGGAAATTAATTAATGAAATTATTAAATGGACTGAAACAATGAAATTGTTCCTTATCAAACAATGAAATCGATCAAGTGAAAGCATTGCTTATAATTTTCTCCAAATATTGCCTTATACTACCATCCCATTTGAACTATTTAGATTGCTTTCGGTCGATAACTGTCATTCGCAAATGAGAATGAATACAAAATAAAGTATAAGGTGGCACCGCCGTCAATAAAAGAGAAAAAACAATGCAAAAATCCCATTCGGATTCTCTGTTGAATTGCACAAAAAAAATGGTAGACATGCCGGTATATATGCTTCCCCCATTATAAATGTAACCTGTCACAAGTCTCACCAGCCGAAAGCCCATCAGTCTCGAATCTGGTTTGGGAATGGAGTCAACAGCAACACAGCTACTCTGCCACCAACCAACCCATATCCCAGACTGAGCCTTTTACGCAAAAACACTTTTCTATCCAGGAACAAAACTCAAAGACATCCCGGAACGTCAACAACGGTTAATGTCACTGTCAATCCCGGATGCTACTTCCAGGGAAATTAGCATGCTATATTTCATGAATAAGCTAGATAAGATGGGAGAGTCCGACAAAGGGGGAAATGGGAACATTTAGGGCCGATATGAACTCTATATATCTTATTATGTGTACCTCTTCTGGAGCCAAGGCAGCGTAGATGTATTTATGACGGGTCTCCTTGTTTATTTCATCCTCCTTCCACCCATTTCCTCCTTTGGCATCTCTCTTTTATTTCGTAACCACACACTCTCCACTTTGTTTTCCACAGAGACACTCTGACAAAAGGGCAACAGCACCACCAGACTATACGTAACCAGAGCCAGACTACCAACAGGGAAAAAAATTAGAGGACCAGAGAGAGGAAAACTCCACGCACATTTATCCCCCGTCCTTCCTTTTCCGTTATGAACTGAGCACTGAACCTGTCTCCCTCCTTGTGTCGGCACGAAAAGGAGTCAACTCCGGACTGAGGAAATAACACGATGAAAAGGAGACCGTTTCTCGTCCAGTCAGTTCCACATTTTTTTGGGGGCGCATTAAAAAAAATCGTTCCTTTTCATGAGACTTAAAACGCACTTCTATTAGACATGCATGAAAAGCATATATCACCAGGAAAAAAAAACGTTATGAAAAAAAAGTCTTCTTAAGTCAAGTCTCTCACTTCAACACGTCTTAGCTCACTTGAGAACAAAAGTGGAGGAGGAAGGAAGGAGAAGAAGACTTTTTTGTTGAAAAAAAATATGAAAAAACTAAAACCTTATGTTTTTGGGGCAAGCTAAGTCAACTGTCAAACTATATCGATAAGAGTTCCCTTATCATATATCATAGTATATTAGACATTCCACCTTAGTCCTTCTTAATCCGGCTCATTATAATAATGACAATTTTTTCCCCAACTCCCCCAACTCCCGTCAATGACAATAGGCTTTGGGTTTCTTCAACTCTGAACGCAGCCAACTAACTCTGGCTTCCCTGACAAAGTCTAAATGGTAACTGATCATGTTAGTTGGGGATGGTGGCATTTGTGTCTGTCTTGCAATGGCACATTTCAAAAACTCTCATCATCATCAACGTTTTTTTTTACATGCAAGCAAAGATTAAAGAGGAACGCTGCTGAGCTTCGAAGCTCTCTGAAGAGAAACAGCTTTACCGTCATAGTCATCATTATCATCATCGTCATATTACCACAACGGTGGTGGTGGTGGTGGCAGGACATGGTGAATGAAGAAGAAAAAAATCTACTTTTTTTTCAAGGGCTCTTTTGCAACAGCAATATTAGATGGAAATATTATGTTGGGAAGATACGAATACGATACGAGCAGATTATGTGAGATACGGTCTGGGAAAAATAACTTATGCTTATGTAATGTGGATACGAGTCTGTCTGCGTCTGTTATATAACGCCATAGATGAAACGCTGGGTGTATTCGAAACAGCCAACCTTTTCCCCTTGCAAATCTGGCTTTAAAAAGCTTTTTTTTACAATCGGCAGCGTTTCTCTAGATTTTTAAAATAATGTAATGGGATGTGATGACATTACTTACTATTAAGAGGAACAGAGCAGAGAGAGAGAGCCCTCTCATTCTACATGTTTTTTGGTGGAGGGTTGATGCTGAAATGGGAGATGTGTGGTGATATGGGAAGAATTCTGTTTTTTGGGACTTTAAAGAAAGAAAAAGGTTTGTTCATGCATGCATTAGACTTTTTTTTCGAGTAGATAAACTCACATATGTTGCACGATTCTCAGCGTCATCAACATCAACGCATCCCATATCGCACACTATCGTCCTCTTTCCATATTCCCCTCATAATATGCTTCTCAGCTCTTCAGTCAGGCAGGCGTTTATATTCCATTTGTGCAATGTTGTGTGACTTGAAATGAAGAAATGCCTCAGCTTCATCCTTTTTTCTATGAAAACGTTTTTTTTCTCGCGTTTTTTGAGATTTTCAGTGTTTTGAAGTATAACTATGCTTATCCACAATGTGTTTGGGATGTTTAATATAAAGCTATATACATAAATGGGAAGATCACTTTTCAAATTCAAGCTCGTATTTTGACTTGCAAAAGCCTAAAAGTGCTTTTTAAACAATTTTACTAACACAACAACAGCGTTTCTACTTGTTTGGGGCGGGATGACAATATGTACTATTGACAATGCAGATTTCACCTGTTACAAGTATTGAGGGAATAAATGAAAAAACGGAATAATACTAATTAGGTAATGGTAACTTTGAATCTGACATGTTTGTTTTTTGTAAAATTATAACTCGTGTTTACTAAATTCTGTAAAATTGATCAAATGTACTATACAGCTTTGAAACAGATGTAATTTTATTTTTAAAGTACAAAAGTTCGGTTTATTACGCTGGCAAACCGACGCACATGCACATGCCTCGAAATACATTTTTTTTTTCATCCACGTAAAGTCGTCGCTTGTTTTTTACATTATAATATATAATAATAATATAATAATAATATTTTGTTTTTAATCCTGGAAGCGTTAAGACATCAGTTAACCTCAACAACAATCTCCCTTTCTTTTTGAGCTTGACTTGCCCGCTCCCGGTGGTCTTACTTGAACTGTGTCCTGTTTCGTTTCCTCTTGTTGCTGCTGCTTTTTTGTTCGAAGCACTTGTTTTGTGATGGCCATGAACATCTGAAGGGGATGTCAAGTGGAAAATAAATATTAAAAAGATTGTTCTGTCAAAATATCCATTAATCAATATTCAATGGTAGGTAGCATAGCATAACTATTAGTTACCTCTTCCACATTTATGTTATCCTTTGCACTTGTTTCAAATAGCTGGATTGCCATTTGATCAGCGAACCTTTGCGCATCTGAGGTGAGAACTACTTTACGCGATGGGTCATCATTCTTATTTCCGACCAGGATTTTGTTCACCATGTCACAGTTCGTGTCGATCTCATGAAGCCATCTTTTCACGTTTGCAAACGATTCCCCGTTTGTTACATCATATACTATAATGACCCCGTGAGTCCCTCGATAATACCTGCAACAATAAATTAGGAGACAAAAACAAAATTAAACATAATCCTACTTACAAATGTGCTTACTTTTGACTATTAATTTCCAAACTATAAACATATATGTTTCGTAGCGTAAATAAGGATTCCACTTACGTTGATGTAATAGTCCTAAACCTTTCCTGTCCAGCAGTGTCCCAAATTTGGAGCTTCACCCGTTCTCCATCAACGACCAGGGTGCGTATCTTAAAGTCCACACCAATTGTTGTAATATAATTTGTTGAAAATACATTATCAGCGAACCGGACTAGCAGCGCACTTTTGCCAACACCTAAAAAGACAGTAAACGAAACAATCAGAATTTATTGATTTACTTTATGCATAAATGAAATATTACTATTGTACATCAATCAAGAAAGTAATAGATAACTATAGAGTTAATCTCCCTTACCGGAATCTCCAATAATCAGGAGCTTGAAGAGATAATCATATTCCTTAGACTGGCCAGTCGTGCGATGTGCCATTTCATTTCCTTGTGCAAGTATTAAAATCTCAGGTAAAAATACAAATCTCGGAAGAAATAGTTTCGCTTCTCGAAAGCAAGGTTGGATGGGGTGAAGGAGCTTATCGATTAAATACAGGTATCGTATACTGTTCACTCGTCAAACTAAATCCAATTAGCGTCTTTTCTTTAACAATTACTAGGCTTTAATTTCCTCTGTGGCTTTAGTGTTTGTTCAGATAGTTTCACTGGCACTATTAAACTTTAAACTACTTTAATAAAAAGTTCAATGTAAAAGAAGAACAAGGGATTTTGTTCAGTTGGCGCTGTTGTTATCTCACAAACACCAATTCCAAGAACGTCTTTTGAATGGAAGCGTAAACAGAGCAGTCTACTCCCCTCTCCTCGTCAGCAAGTCCTTAGTAAAGCTTCTTGCGTACCTAGAAATCAACAAAAAGAAACATTACAACGTAAATAAATTATTATTATTCATATTAAGCGCAATTTAATGACTCAGTCATCATACATCATATCAGTGATTTCCACAATCTACATGCTGCATAGATGAACTTTCTTATCGTCAACTGTTACTCTATCTAAATTCTGCTATCTACACATTTACCTAATAATCGAGCCTAACTATAATTAACTTGTCTTTTAACTCTAAAGTTGCCTTTGTAATACCGGCTGATTATCCCAAACTACTAATAATATTAACTATTCAGTAAACGTTTAAACCGAATTCGTTGGACTAATCCAAATTAATTAGTATCTTTAGATCCTTAAATCTTAATCAAGGGCACTAACCTTTCGTCCGAAAATGGGAATATATTTAATTACTAATTTTACATTATCATCGTTCTAGTCTTTTTTTACAGCCAGCCAAAAAACCCAATTATAGTTCAATTGACCTTTAATCCTCACCCAAACTAACTACAATTATATTCCGCTTCCACTTTCCGCTCGCTGCAACCTTTAAAACCAGCAAAACTACACTATAACTGATACAACACAATAGATAGAAGACAACCTGCTAGCGAAATTACTATACTCCACTAACTGCACACATGATAGCAAATTAGCTAGAGCCGATGACTAATCTCTCTATACGAACATATCTCATATTTTATTAACTACACCAATTATCCATCCTTCCCTTGCCAATATACCCCATATCTCTCAGCACTTGCTCATTTATTTATCCACCTGACTACACAGATGTAGCACTAAATAGTTTGCTAATGTTCACTCGCATACTAATACCCAACGTGATTTACTCTTAATATGCCTTACATTTAGTTCCACCTCCTTCTCGATAACCAGCAGCATATCATGACCACCATCATCTGAGATTGTGCAAGTAAAGTGCAGCCACGAAAACTCTCTGTAATTGACTGACAGGCCTTCCTTAACTCCTCCAAAAAAATACTATACTTATCTACGTAAAAACGTAACGTATAGGTTACTACACGGACTCACGTAAACGTAGCGTTATCTGCCTAATAAAAATAAATTCATTATAATCATTTAGACTCTACTATAATCATAAATTAACTATGTGGCTCAAGCTTATATTACTCAGCAGCACACGTCTCGCCCTGGCTCTTCATAAAAAAAATGAATTGGAGGCGAGGGTCGGGTGGTGGTGGAGGTGTTGGTAGAATTGCATTGGTTTTTTGTTGGTGGTGGTGGTGGATGTTGCTGATGGTGATTCTGGTGATGTGATATCATTGCAAGAAGGGTCTTATTTTTTTTTGGGTGTAAAATGCTTCATGTGATGGTATGTGGGTATGATCATTTCCCATCATTTCCCATGATTTCCCATCATCACAGAGGATGGATCCAAGTGAGCTGGAAGCTCACTTGGATCCATCCTCTGTGATGATGGGAAATGGATAATGTATTATGAAGGATAGATGAAAAGAGCAACTCGAGGATCGGTTACTCTGCATATATATGGTGTGGTAACTGTTGCATTACCTGGCATATATTCTGCTGAGTGCTTAGTCATCTTATGATCAATGAGTTGAGCATGTTCTTTTTTTAGCAGACCCTTTTTTAATGTAACATTGTCAGTCTAACAATATGATGAAGTATATGACTGGGTTAGTTTCTTTTCACTCCTCCGCACTTTATGAGTCGGAGATGCTGATGATGATGATGTGATGGACTTTGGTGGTGGTGGTGCTGATGACGATGATGGGGTATGAATCATGATCTTGAAGTCATTAAATGAATGAGAATAGAAATGTGAAGGGTTGTCTTGAATAATGATATAAAATGGATTGAGAGATTGGGATATATGGATGCGCAATACACTTGATGGAGAAATTGGAGAAATGATATGTCCAGGAAGTAGTTGGATAACCTGTTGCGGCGGTAGATGGATTTAAAGCAAGATGGAATGATAAATGATGGAATACGGATGAGAGTGATGATGAGCCGAGTTTCTACGTAAGAAAATGATCGGGTTTTTTGCAGAAAAATTGTGCTTTTGGGAATAAGATTTCACGCAATCATGCTAACTATGGGAGTTTCATGTAATAAAATGATTGGGTAAGTACGTGAGATAATGAAGAGTTGTTTTAATATTTTTATTTTATTATCGCAATTTCAAAATTAATTTTTCTTATTTTTTTCCTTCACAACAATCACCGTACACTTTTTTTATAAAGCAGTAATACAAAAGTTGAAAATATGATGTAGTAATTTTCTTTTTCCCTTTGACAAGTTGTTTTCGGTAGCATTAAAGTTATTGGAGTAAACAGTAAACTGTGTTAGCTAGATTATTGTAAGTTTTTTTATGGTTACTTATGGAATATAGATAAGTAAGTTAGTGGTATATATAATAGAAGATACGTTTAGGTTTAAAAGAACAACAAAAACTTCAGACAATGAGAAAGCACATAAACAGAAATACAAAAGGTAATTTATGATAAAAACAACAGAGAACGTGGATGGGTTTCATTTGAGAGAGGATAATCCTGCGCGCATGATCTCATCGGTGAGGAGTAGATTGGTGACTACAACGATACTGGAAATAAACAAGTAGATTAAGGATTTACTACATGCCTTTCGACATTGAAATGGTGAATTCAAATATTGATTGAATTAATAACGGATTAAAATTGGAAATATATAGTTATTATAAAAATTAAATACCTTGCATCGATGAGTTGCTTCTTCGCGGCGTAGACATCAAAGATACCTGCAGTAGTTGGAACCAAAATATCCCCGTTCTCCAAATCCAGCCCTGGGACGATGTCTCCAGCATCTTCGCTCATGCACTTGTTGAGTACAATTTGGCTATCGTGGCCAGCATTCGTAATCAATACCTTTGGAATGCACAGAATCGCCTGCGCGAACAAATAAAGGCCAACAGCGGAGCGATGCCTCAACTAGAACACAATTACAACAACAATATTTTTAATTCTGTAAATGCAACATCTTGTACTTTAAAAATTATCGCGTAAGAGCTGGGAAATTACCTTCAAGTTAGACAGATCCTTGCTAACTTTAAGCTCAAAGGCACCTGCTCCAGGAACAGCGAACCCATCTTGCAAAGTGTTGCTCAAAGCGCGCAATCCATCCCTAATAGCATCCTACAAACAAAAAAATTATGATCATAAAGAAAACAACATGCATAAGTAGGTATATAAATCAACTAATTAGTAACGGGATGCCAGCATACCTTGGTCTGAGTGATTCCATACTTTGTTGGTCCTTTCACAATAAGAGTGACGCTTTTTGGATTCCTGCATTCCTCGACGTAAGTGAACTTATTCTCTCCCTAATAACCAATCACAAGATTTTTCCAATTAGGGATTGTATTTTCAAATAAGTAGGTAGGTGAGGTAAAACAGGTAAATGAAACTGTGAAATTGTCATTAAATCAAATAACTTACAATAATATGCTCAAAGACGCGCCCAGCATAGCCCAAACAGTCTTCATTAAGATCTTCAAGAGAATTCATGGACATTCCACCACAAGCAAGACTCAACCGCTCCATGTTCCTCCTCTTAGCGCGACGCAATCCAAGGATCCCTTCCTTAGCAAAGACATCCAGAGCCAACGGATCAATCCCCTTTTGATTAATCACGACAAGGTTCTTCCCACTCCCAGGGGGACAGACTTTCTTCTTCAATTCAATGATCTTCTGTACACGCTGATCAATGAACTCGCGCTCAGATGCCAGAAGAGCTTCACGCTTCTCAGATGTTGAGTAGAAAAATCCAGCATTGACTTCACTAATGAAGGGGAAAATACCAGAATATTTAGAAATGTGCTTCCACTCTCGACTCCCATCCAAGATAATATGTAAAATAAGTAGTAGAGTCCCGACGACTTACGTTTTCTCAAATTCCAAAGACACATTGCAATTAAGAATGTAGCAATTTTCCAAGCTACCAGGCATGTCAGGATGACGGCCACCGTGATCCAAAACCAATCCATGGACCACTGCGGACTCCAGCTCGTTACGGTGCTGCATTTCCATAATCTCAACCATGTGGAGATCAATAGCCCTGGTTTCGGGGTCATAGATAGTCATGACAGCATCAGTGCACAACTGTAAAGATGATAAAAGCACCACAATTAAGAATAGATTGAAAATGAGTCATTAAAGTTACATGCTTAATTTTAATTCAATCATTTTATTGAAGTATGTCTTATGAAACTTACAGTGGCCAAGTGGTCAGCTAGCTGATGATTAATCTTGGTACGAAGGCTTGACCTAGCAACCTCAGTCAACAAAGACCTCTTGAAAGGGATAGGAATCTTCATGCTCTCCAGAATGGCCAGAGCCCTCCTCTTTGCAATATCCAGTCCATCAGTGATCAACCGAGGGTGACAGCCGTCACCGATGATCGGCTCTGCCAACTTCATCATCTCCCCAATGAGCAGAACAATTGATGTGGTCCCATCCCCGACAATGTCATCGTGAGCAGTACTGGCCTTAGCAATCAAAGAGGCAGTTGGGTGTTGGATTTGCTGAGAACAAAAGAAAATAAAACAATTTAATCATCCATTTGATAATGACAATGACACTGATAAATTATTATTTTAAGCACTAAATCATTCCATGCTACCATTTCATGGAGAAGCACATTCCCATCCTTCGTGATCTTGATATCACCGGACCCGGAGACCAACCTAAAATAACAAAAAAAAATATATAAATTCCACTTGTTCCTCCACCAAACTGATAACCACTTATCACCCATTAACTGATAATAACTAGAACCACTTTAAAATCAAACTATGACTTACATCTTCATCGTGCCCTTGGGCCCCAAGTTGGACTTCATAATTTCGGAGATCCCCTTCGCCGCACTGACATTAATTGCAAGGGCCTGCTGAGCCCGAGCAAATTCAGCCCTTGGGTTGAGAATACTAATCGCAGACATCTTATCTTTCCTTCAAAACTTCACCGAAGAATTAAAAATCACTGATGACTTCAACTGACGAGAATCACTGGAGAAAAAAACAAACTCAGAAAGAGGAGTAGCAACCGCACCAATACCAACTAGTCGGTCTGACAAGGAGAGGTGGAATAAGGATGAGCTAATACAAAAGACCTCTGTTCTAGAACATGAGCATGGACTGGACACAGTGAGATGAGAAAACCATTTTCCGTGCTTCAGCCATTCAAAATTCCCGGCCGTTTTCACCCAGTGAGATCGGCAAACTTTATCCTTTGTTGCTGCTGCTGCTATGCTGGAGGAAAGGCGAGGGAGGATGCTATGCTTCCTATGCTATTGCTTATGCATCCAACAAAGCACTTACTCATACCACCCCTTATGCATTATGCATCATACCTGTTTATGCAATGCATGGATGTTCATGTTGAATGAGTGGGTGGCTTATCATCATCATCATCTCATAGCATGAATCCAATGCATGAACAATGGATATGATATGGTTATATGGCAAACGGCGTTACTTACCCAATTTCTATGATTAGTGATTGATAATCTGATTTAGCCATAATTAAACGATGAAAGCGATGAGAATATTCTTTCCAAATTAAAAGTTTCCTATATTTGTTGTAAAAATGCTAACAATAACTAACTTTAATTGCAACTTATGAAATGCTTGCACACCTGACACCTGCATACTATCAAGCTCGACTCGTGTTCCATGAGAAACACAATTCCCTTTGTCGTTAGCCCCTTCATTGCAGAAAACTGCATGCAAAATTGCTTTGGACTGCCATCATATCATCATATCATGATCAAAATCATAAAAGAGATATTTAAATGATGTGAACTCTTATGTTTTTCTTATTTTGCTAATTTCTAATAGCCCATATCTAGAGAAATGATATTTTTTTTTACAAATTATAAACTTTCAAAGGTTAAGAAAATAGTTAGCAAAACATGAAAAATATGCCCAATTTCCGTACATTTACATACACACGGTTAAATGTAGAGAAGGTGTTAATGATATGATGTATTGACCCGTTTAGTTTTGCATAGTCGGAATGAATGCGGCATTAAAAAGACACTTGCAACTTGACATTGTGCTCACCCATTGTGCATTCTCAGAAGCAATAAATTCCGATGGAGCTAAAACAAGGTGAATTGAAAATTGTGCAATGATCCGAGGCCAACAGCAAGTAAATTGCTGTAATTGTGTCATTCTCGTTACGCAAGGTACATGAAATTTTACTGATATAACTCAAGTGAAGAATCTAGAGCTCTAAGATTGTAAGCGTTTCTTGGGGGACAAACTAGAGAAGAATCTTTAATTTGACAGTTACTTCGGTAGAACCATATTCCATTTTTGTTTTTTGAAGGTGGTTTAATTAATATCGGCAAGTAAGACTTGGGTTTCCCAAGATGAGATTGGGTCCAGCGAAAAAAACCGGAATGGAAGTTGAGGTTTGAATGACTTACCATAGTATAGTCATATTTAATTATTAAGAAGCAGTAGAAATATTGGCGTAATTGTTTCCGACTTTCAGACACCGTCGCTCGGCGATGTCTATCGCGTCGAGCGAATACTGAAGCGACGGATTCGAAAAGGACAAGTGGAATATCTGCTAAAATGGGAGGGCTGGAGCTCCAAACAAAATACATGGGAGCCAGAATCCAATATATTGGACATGCGGCTCATCCATTCATATCAAAAGAGGGCGGACAAGCGCAAGCGTGGTAGGAAAAGTAAGAAGGAAGTGGTGCCCAAGCCGGTGGCGACAATCAGGGTGACGATACAGTTTAATCTGGAGAAACTAAAATGACTCCAAACAGCTTGTTTTAATTTGCATCAATGATATTTTAGAAGAAAGCCGGCAAAAACGAAGGTAAGGCCATAGCCATTCCAGATTCATCAAAGTCAGATGAAGTCACGTCAAGTTCATCCAACCCAGTTGAATTGACACCCAAGATCAAGATTGAGAAAACTCTGCATGTGGAACTTGTTAGATGGAAAGCTAAATTGCTTGAGTAAATAAATAATATATTTATTGTATATCAATTCCAGCATATGGAATTCACATTGGCGTCAAATATTTTTTTATCGTTCCCAGTAGTACATCAGGTAAAGTCGGTGTGAAGCTTGTCAACACTTCCAAACCTGATAAAAAGTCTCCCGAGAAGGTAGCATCCGCAGGGAACAATCTGACTTGGACCTATGCACGAGGTCATACGGTGGAAACTGCCACCCGTGAAGAAAGTAATGGCTTTGCCATGGCTCGACGACAAGGTCAACCAGTCGGCGTCGTTAAAACCAAGGTGACTGCCTGTGGATATACTGTTAAATTCAAAGAGAGTCCAACTATGGAAGGATTCTTCCGGAAGAGAGAATAATGATGCTGAGGAGGATCAATTTCAGGACAATTAAACCAATTGAATTTGAACATTGAAACTATCGTATAGTTATTTAACTGAATTGGTGGAGCAAAAATGTGCTTTTTAATTGGCTAAAAATATGTGCATTCAAATAAAGCAAAATCAATTCATACTTAAATATTATATTATTTGTCTTTCGCAAGTTGCCCCTAATTTTGAGAAGACAAGAAAAGGGATCATTTAATCCCTTCCTAATCCACTATAAAATTCATTGAAAATCCATCTCAAGAACTTATTCTGCAATAAATTCGAATGTAATAATGACGGTTTAGTTTGTCATAATTACGAATTTGAATGTCAATTAAAATTTAGCCTATATTTCTACATCAGGCCTTTTGCCTATATGCCAAGCCAACTTCCAAGAAACGGGAAAACATCTCATCTCATAAAAATCACCTAACCTGCAGAATATCACTTTACAATGAAACAAATATGTCTCACAGTGCCCATGACAGGATGCGGGAATAGTTGGTCTTCACTTCTGTTTGAGATGGGGGCTTTTGCAATGATTTTTACACTATACAATTTTTTGGGGTCGCACATGTATTGGATTTGTTGGGCTGTGGTTTACATACCGATTTGCCGACATTTCACATGTGATGGTCGCTGGGGAAACTTGCAGTTAAAATTTAAAGTTTAATTTTTTCAGTTTAATATTATTGTAAACAGAAGTGAACTGAGCGTGTGACACATTATCAGTGTTAAATTGGGGAAGGATGCCTCCAGTAAATGTTAACATTACAGCTTTAAGTGTCCCCGATGTGGATGAAGACGGTTAGTAAAAAAAATATAATTTCGGATAAGTAGTTTCACTCAATTCTCATTAAGCTAATTTTTAACTAATAATGTGGACGGCGGTTGTAAGATGGGAGGAATTTCTTGGGTTAATTAATTAAACTGTGTGCAGTGCAATTTGGTACTGGAACCGGTGGCCTATGTTTTGGTATTGGTTTGTTGATTCAGCTTTGTTGTGAACTTTTCAGGTAAGGAGCCATGGGCACCTGACACTCAACTAATAATTCCAATTGAGTCTACCCAAGTGCTTATCCACGAGTCAGCGGCTATCTTGGGGGCACAGGCGTTCCTAAACATTACAAGACTACCGTATGCCCTCGATGAGAGGTCAAATGCGGCGGACATTAGTCCAACTGGTATGGGAGCGTTAAATTATAAATTAAAAATGCATTTAAAATGGAGTGTAGTAAATGGTAATTTTTTTTTAAAAATTGGTATCAATATTAATAGTTTATGATTAAATATTGCTTTTAGGAAAGTTGCCAGTACTGCGCTGCGGGGCTTATGTGGTCTCAGAGTTGGAGGGAATCGTACAGCTCGCTCAAACCAAAGGCATGTCCTTATCCGAGTATTTAAACGCCAATCAAAAAGCCGACCTTCGAGCTTACATGTCTCTCGTGCATAATGTGTTGGGGAATGCTCTGTTGTACTTTACTTGGTTGGACAATGAGGTTTACACTAACTTCACAAGACATAGGGCCGGCTCTCCCTATAACTTTCCATTGAAGCGGTTGGTTCCTTGGTCTATTCGGAAGAAGGTTGTTGCTCAGCTAAATATGCTAAATTGGGGGGAACGCTCTCCAGAAGAAGTGTATCGGGAGGGTAAGTAAAAGTCTTTACAAATTGGGGGTCGAAGTCGAAATAAATATTCTGGTACTTAAACATTATTTAAAAGAATTGATTGATTGATTCGACGGAATTATTGTTTTTCAGTGGACACCTGCCTCCTTGCATTGAGCGAGCGTCTTGGGGAAAGCGAGTACTTTTTTGGGGAGTCTCCAACAGAGCTGGATGCTTTAGTGTTTGGCTACCTGTTCACAATGATCACCACTCCACTTCCTAATAATCAACTTGGGAATATGGTCAAGCAGCAAGCAACGTTGGTCAAATTCTGTCAGCACATGGAGAAGGAGTACTTTAGCCAGTCACACTAGACATTATGTTCAATAATAGTTAGTGTTTATATATTTTCGTAGTCATTTCGTCGGTTTTGTGTTTAGCAAGTGGTAGTGAACTATTGTAGTCTATTGTTCATTAATTTTAGTAATTAGCTGATTGTGGTGAGGATAAGCAAAAAAATAGTTCAATATTGGAATAGAATATAAACACTTTGAAAACAATTCAATTTTAAGTTAATCGACCGTTATTAATAATTGATAAGATCAGTAGATATTATAATGCCATATTTATTGTAATTTTATGTAATATTTAGCGACGGGAATTCGGTGAGCGACACCATACAAAATAGGATAATGATAATAGTTGAATGCCATTTTATGAATTGAGATAACGTAAAACGTAAATAGAGGTTTAATTAAACACAGTTGATGCTGACCATTTACAATGTTGCACAAATGTAACCGTGTGGTTTTTTAAATGTAGTTTACTTTATTTACATCTTTATTTCTACAATTTGTTCTTCCTTAACTTCTTAGTTCCTCCAAACTAGCATACTATCATGTCCACACTGTAGGGTTATTTCAAGCTTGCACTTGGAGTTTAGGTTATCATGTATTTTAATTTTTTTTTCAACTAGACCCTCATATTGAAGAAACGATACTGAACCAAATATTAACGTTAAAACATTTAGCAAGTATAGCATATTTGACTTTTTTTTGTCCGGTGAGAATTAAAAAATTGAAATTCATATAATAAGTGATATATTTTGAATAGTTAAGTTTTTCTGATAGTTTAGTTACTTAAGTTCATTCCCGAAGTTCATTAGTGCTACAGCGCAGCTAAATCTTTAAGCATTACTGTTACTCATTCATTAGCTTTTTACACTGGAAAGATACACAATCACTTATCGTAATAGTAACATGGTTTCATATTTCTCCCCACCCTTTTTTCGGTGGTTTTATTTCTATCGCTGGTGTCCATTCTGCATTTCTTTCGTTTTAACTTCTTCCAGACTAACTCCGTGTTCAAGTCCCTTAGGTCTGTTCCAAGGTTGTTCCGTGCTGGAGGCAAAGAGCACATAAATGAAGACTTCACAAAAGTACATCCCGGCAGCAATGAGAAATACAAACTGCCAGTTTTGAATAGATGGCTGTAATAAAATTTTAAAAAAATATAAAAGTAATAGCAAAAATCAATTTAACTTGTTGGTTAGCAGTTTGTGGAACGTAAGCAATTTCCTATAATTAGCATATTTATTCATATCATTCTTACATCTTTGTTTAGCAGCAGTCCAGCAATATAGGGTGCAGCAAAACCGGATAGATTAGCAAAAGTGGTTGTAATCCCAATCAAGATACCTGCATAGTTAGGGGAAATGTCTAAGTGATTAACAACAAATCCGCCATACATTGCCCCATTAATTCCCACCGCAACCGTTAGCAGCGTCACCGTCAAGGCTCGATCACAACCAGAATATGAAACCCCAATTAGGGCAATGGCAGTTCCGATATGGCCAATAGACTGACACAGCTTTCGAACCGTGACCGTTTTTAGAATTTTATTACTGACAGCTAGGGACACATAGGCAGATTTAGCCTAATCATAGCTGAATTTAGCTAGGGTCGACCTAGCAGAATTCAGCTAG
>JAQGAH010000148.1:0-71650 GCA_034696885.1 Lepidocyrtus paradoxus | reverse complement strand
CAGACGGACGGACGGACAGACTGCCCAGACGATCTTAGTAACTTGCGTTTCACCTAACGGTCGCAAGTTAATAATTTCAAACTTACGCTGACAGAGGTAGTCAGGGTTGTAGCATTAGCCAACTTAATACTTAATTACCTCCAAGTTATCAGCCGCATTTGTGGAAATGGGCTGGGATAAGTGCTTTCCTTGCAGGTTTCTCTCAATACCCCAATTTACTTGAATTATTCCATTGCTCACATGAAATAATGAAATCTAAAGTTTGATGGGACCAAGCTCATAGTTAAACTTCAATTAAATCAGCAACATTGGTTTTTGGCTAGAAATATTGATGATCTTAAATTATTCATTCACTCTGAATAATTTTTTTTGTTGATTTCGACTATGTATTTAAAAATAAATTGATGTCAGCTAGATTTTTCGGTTTATATTTCCCGTTCAACGTATGCACATATGCACAGCTCTCACTCAATGCATGCCCTCAAGAGAAAACTGTCATGTTACTTCAAACTGAAGTCAGAGCACTCTTGAAGCATAAAATCAACAGCAATTTATTGTTAGGAGCAAGAGTAAGGCGGAAAAGTCAATGTGCTTAGACAATGAACTAAATTATTCATATCATTCCATAATTACATAAATGTCCGTTCGAGTTTTGAGTGCTTCATTACTGAAAATCTTATAGTATTGATAAGCTGAACCGTTTATATGGATGGTAAAAGCCCAACAGTTACGAACAATTCAGTTAGTTTGTTATATTAAAGTTCTGCTTCAACAACAGGAATACAAGAATCTTGCAAAGTTGTATTTCCGCTTGTCTGTCTTTTTCGAAAAAGAGTTACAAGAATTGTTCCAGCTATTTTTAAACCCTCAGGCAGTAGGAAACAGTCACAGACACAAGAATCTTGTGAAAAGTGGGCAAAATACGTTCGAGTTTTGCAAAATTTGCAATTGTTCTGCTGAAATGTTTTTCTCCTTGGGTTACAAGAGCAAGAGCAAAGCAACTCAAGGAAAAATTGCTGGGGGCCACACACGGCCAATTCTCCGTTTTAAAGAATATCATACTAGTGTCAAACGTCATTTTCTGTCAAAATCTGTAGAAATGACTCACGTGGACTGAAGCCAACGCCGTCATGTCGAGTAACAGGTTTGCTTTGATGGGCACGGTCAAATCTAGCGAATAAATTTAAACCACAGAGCAATATTGGCAATTGGGAGTCATTACTTATAACTGGCTGGAAAATAGCTAGTACTAGTGTGATAAATTACTTTCATGGGAAAGAACCAAAGCTTGAAAGAATTTCAGAAAGACTTTTACCAGGGAAATAATAAGTCTTCCTGAAACACTGCCATTTGAACAATTCCCTTCCCTTTATCTAGTAACTGTAGATAAGTGGCGTTCAATCCACCTCCGCATTTTCTCCTCCTGTCAACCCGTATAAAATGACATAATAAATGGCCAGTGGTGACAGGTTAAGTGTGTGCTCTATGTACTGAAAGCATTCCACTTTCTCCAAAAAGTGTCTGTCCGGAAAAAGTGAAAGCTTGAAATGACTTAATGTAGCCTCCTTGTTGGCTCGCAGTCATTCGGCAGTTCGTTCCAACAACCTCTGCACATACCAACTCCCAGCATTCCCTCCAGCATTTGAGTGTGTATCTTCGATACGAATGAGTGAACTTTATCGATTTTTCGAATAGAAGAGCATATTCCACAGCCCTATGCATTGCTCCACATATGGACGGAGCCGTAGAGGTTTTTATCGCTTCCATTTAACTTCCTCGCTCTACTCTCCCATGCTATGTGATCCTGTCCAGACGGAGAAAGGAGAACTTTCATTTTAATGGGGGTAGGATCAAGTTAGGCACAGGGAATTGATACAAGTGAAATGGGATAGAAATGAAGGATAGACTAGTTTTGTGTGGTTTCGTTTGGTCAACCCATGGAATTCCCACTTCTAGAAGCTTGAGATAAATTGGACTAGAGAAAGTCAGGCAGTGAAAGGAAAAGCTTTTCGGGAAGAAAGTGAAATGTGAAATCGAAGATGGAAAATAGTTTTAAGAAAAATTATTAGTAACTATTTGTATCTGTTGCATAACATGCTTATGTACATATTCAAAATGGAAAAGGATAAGTTAACAATAGGCTTGCTTCAACGCTATAGATTCAGTAGTTGAGAGGAGCGTATCCCGTAACTTTGCTACTTCGGACTGTGATATGTTAAAGAAGATGGAACAAATTTTATAAAGTAAGTAAATTTAAACTGGTTTTAAAATTTTAAAATAAAAATAGAGATTCCACACACAGAACAACACAACATGATAATTATGCATTTTGTATCTTACCTTTAGAGTTTGAGCACTATGGAATACCATAACTTACACGCCGAGGACATTTTATTTTGATTTTTCATTAGGTACTTGATTTACCAGATATCATCATCCCAAGGTAAGTAAAATGTCATAATAAAATTGGAATCAGACGACAATTGATAAATATTTTGGAGACTTATTAACTTTTATGTTTAATTTGCTAGAAAGTGGAGCATGGTACTGCAGGCGGTGAAAACTGAGGAACACAATTTTAGAGTTTGAAGAGACTGACAAGAAACATGAATCTACTGGACAGTATTGACAAATCAGCATACACATTGCTGTTCCCAGAGGAGACGGAAATGCGCCCCGGTCCATACACTACAACTACCAAGGGTGGTGGGAGTGGAGGGATAGGGCTGAGGGGAGCAGGTCACAATGGAACCGGGAGTAAGGCCAATCCACCCCGTCACACTATGCTAAACATGAAAACTACATTAGTTAACGGGAGCTATGGTGTGAGCAACGACTGTGATAAATGTGAGTCCTCATCTGACTTGGAGGATGAGGAGAAGAGGCCCCTAGTTCAGTCGGAAGTGATTCATGGCGTGTCACCAAGAAAGTCAAGCGTTGACTTTGACACCACAGGTCATCCCAATCAACCTGTAAATAGTCACTGTGAAATTCCATCTGATCCTAAATTATTGATAAATTCCGGGGAAACTGTGAAAAGGAACTCAACAGGTCACTACAATATTGAGTTGATTTCCTCACCCTTGAGCCTGCCAACAACTGCCGTTGATTCCATACTTGATGGCCAACAGAGTCAATTAGGTTTGTACAAAAATGAGGAAACGGCCATAATTCCAAGACTTGGAGAACCTCCTAGCAATTCAAAGCCAAATTGGGGACCAGACGCCTTCATCAGTTCCCATAATTTGAGTAATGGTTCCAACTGTACCGTCAACTCATATTCTGAAGGACAGAAAATCCTCCCATCAACTTATTTCCTCTCCGACTATTCCGACATTTTTGGAAATATTGCCAATTATCATGAGACTGATGATGTTGCCAAGCTGCCGATCACATCCGAAGAGAGTAAGATGTTTCTGATAGGTCTCTCCAACAATGAAAATGAGGAGAATGACGAGACGGAGGAAATGTTGATGGACAATGAAGACCAAGGTTCTAGCAATAGCCCATTCCAATCCGCCACGGAGGATATGGCTGGAGACGGTGATGGAAATGAGCGAGGTGGGGGTGACCAAGACCCCTTGCTGATCCGAGCCCCACCTAGGCAAAACGTCTTTCACCAATTTATCCGTTCTGCCAAGACGTCCACAAAGAACAGGATAATGAGACAGGGTGGAAAAAGCTCTTCAAAGAGCAGCCGGCCCTCTGCAAACAGAGATGGGAGTTCCACCAGTAGTGGACCGATGAAAGAGACAGAACTTCCGGAAGGTCAAGAGGATGACGGGGGAGACACGACCAGCATCATCAATGGGTCTTCTGATGATAATATCCATGGTGGGAGTGGGAGTCGCTGCTCCATTGGAATCCTTTTGGCAGCTATCTCCTGCTTCTTTTTCGCAACAAGTGCACTCATTGTCAAAATCTCAAGCTTGCATCCGATGGAGCTGCTTGCAGTTCGGGGGACCATTCAAGGAATATTGGTGAGTCCGATTGTGGTCTCGACTGGGAACAGCTTCCTAGGACCTAGCGGGAGTCGGAGCCTCCTTCTATCGAGAGCTGTTCTGGGCGCCGTGGCTCTAGTCATGGGCTTTGCCTCCATTCACCTCATCCCACTGGCGGACGCCGCCACAGTGATATTCACCAGTCCAGTATTTGTGAGCATATTTGCTTGTCTCTGTCTCGGGGAAGTTTGCAGCTGGTTTGACGTCTCTATGATAGCCATGACATTGATTGGAGTCCTCCTCGTCTCCAAGCCCTCCTTCAGCTTTATCAGCACAGGGACATGGACAGGGATCGTGGGAACCATTTGCGGACTGATTGCCGCCATGCTCACAGCGTTGGCCTTCATCGTGCTCCGACAATTAAAACAAGTTCACTACAGTGTCGTCGTCTTTTGGTTCAGTTCTGTGTTGGCAATGTTCGGGGCCGTGCTGACTGTCGCTCTGGACGGGTTCACCTTTCCACGGAGTTGGGCCTCCATCATGGAATGTGTCGGGATTGGATTTTGCGGCTTCATGGGTCAAATCCTCCTCACCAAAGCGCTGCAATCCGAGAACGCTCTGCCTATTGCGGTGACCCGAACTTTTGACATCGTACTAGCCTTCTTCTACCAAATCACACTGCTTCACGATACCCCAGACTGGTACAGTTATCTGGGGAGTGTTCTTGTCGTCTCATGTGTCATCCTCACTGCCTTCCACAGGTGGTATAAGGAGTCCACCAAAAGTAAATACACCAGAGTCAATAAAATCCAGGATGATGACGAAAACCAGCATGAGTCACTCTCCTCATCTTCCTCCTCCTCCTCCCATAACCACAGACAGCAGCACCTTCATTATTATCATCCACCGGAAGAGGATGACGAAGAAGGAAACCTGTCATAACGTCAGTAATGGTCTGGTCACATTCGGTATCCTTCACCCAATCTGAAAAAAAAAATCAATTTTCAAGGAATGATGTGCTAAAAAATGTGTATTGCTATATGAGCATATCCGGTAAATGTTACGAACTTGATGCTGGTCAACTTTAGGCTGTATCAATGAGCTTTAAGTATTTCACAAAATTACAGAAAAGAATAATATAATTGGACAACTAGCTTTACTGTATTGACAACACGCTCTTAATTTCTTAGTAAAATTGTTAGGATTTTTTAGGTAGACTTACATTTAGAATATTTATGAGCAATTTTATAGTTCCTATCAAACACAATTTATAGCACTGATACAGAATCTCGCAAATTTGAGTCGATAATTAGTTAGTGAAATGGAAGGTGTGTCAATTTTTCACACAAAACTAATTTCTCTCTCTCCCCTTTTCCTTCCTTAGAACTTCCTCACTTGCTGAAACAGGTTAAGAGAAAAAAGGGAAAGTGGCTTCAGTTTATGGTTGTCGGACCGATGAGGTGGACGAGCCAAAAACATTTGCTCTGACCCTGCCCACATGTACCAAACTAGTGTGAGGAATAGATTAGGAGAAGGCGTGCTCCTGCTTTCCCACAAGAAATTGAGCCATGAGCTTGTTTTCGTATTGACCTGCCCCTCCACATCATTCATTGTGCTAATCCTCATGTCATTATTATCACTCTTTGAGCGTCATTGCTAGAATTATGAGTAGCAAGATGGAACCAGACATTTCGGTATGAGTTCTCATCTGTTGTGTCATAACTTCTAATTAGTTAACCTAAACTATATTATTATTCCGAATGCATTGTGAAAGCCTACGCAAAAGGTTGTAGAAAATTTGTAGAAGGAAGGGAGTAAGGTAGCCTTTAATTTCCTCTGACGTAATCATAAGCTAGTCGTGTAGGTTGACTTATTGTTGCACTTTGTTGCTTAAAAAGGTTGTGAACTTGGTAACAATCGGGAACTTTTCAAAAAATACTCAAATTATAGACTTAATTTTCCTGTAATATACACTTTTTTAGCACTTTATCTGACCATTCACTATTTTCTCAGTTGATGTGTATGTTGCCGAAAATGTATTATAAAAAATGATCATTAAGTTGGTTACATGTCATATGTATCTGCTAACAGATCGCTCTAGAATTAACTTGTCCTGGTAGCTTTACTTCACGTGGCAACAATGAAGATAAAACTAGTCATATTGTTGTTGTTGTGATGTGCTATAAACCTACCATGTCCAGTTAATTCTAAAGCGAAATGTGTATCAGTGCAACTCTGTGGTTGTGACATGGAAAGGAAGTAGAAAATGGCTTATGAAAAATGGATAATATTTATATTAATTAAGCGCAGTAATTCAATGTTTACAAGTGGTTTACTAACAAATAACTGAAGAAAGTGTACTATTTCGTAATATTTAAGTATGTTGATTAAGCTTGAAAAAAAATATAATCCATGGTGCTGCTGGAATATCATTACGCAAACAAATATAAACGCTTCGTTAGGTTGTGCAATTAGAAAAGGGAATATAATAAATAGACTTTAAAGGGGCCTGGCCAGCTGATTTTCATGAAGTTTAAATTTTACTGTGCTATTTGTATACTAACTAGCTTGTATTTGCTACAATAAACACAATTACCAAATACTGCCTTTCACAGGTAAAACTCTCATAAAAAGTCGACGTCAATTTTAGAGAAAGGAGAGGAGTTGATGATGATAAATATCTTTTTTTTTGTCAAATTTTTTGTAAGGTGATTTGCTCCGGGTGGGAACAATAATGGAATATAAATGCGGTGTTGGTTGGTTAAAAAACTAATTAAAATTTATTTACGATGTAATGTCAGCCATAATTTTTAAGCTACACAATATGATAATGCACAATCAGTTGGTATGAAATAGATAGTTTTAATTTAGGCATTTCAGGTTTTTTTTTGTATTTATAGTTGACTGACACACGTTTCAGTACATAATCATAATCACATTTAAATAATAAAAATGCTAATGACCTGATAAAATAAAAAAACTTAATATTTGATGTAATTTGAGGCTATTTTTATGTCCATTTTTTGGCTTGTAAATACTTGAACTCATTTTGGGATCATCAATCAGCATCGTAAAAGTAAATTGGACTTTATTATAAAACTGGCGTTTTTTTGCATTGCACATGGCCGATTATATAATAATTTATATAAAAAATATCGACTTTGTTCAATTGGCATTTAAAAAAAAAGATGGACATGAAAAAGGTGTTGATAAAGGAACAAGGAGTGAGTGAAACTATTTCGTTGAATATTTATGACTATGACCATCGAGATTTAAAAAAGAACACATGGGCAGTCCAAGTCACATAATATGCTCAATTCTGAAGTTTTATTTGGTCAGTTGTTGACACTAATGTGATCATGATCATATTTTGGAGGTTTTGAAGGTGGGCATAACACACAAACTAGGGAAAATGATTACACGAGTTAGTTTGGCCGTCCATTAAGTAATCCAAAAACAGAGCTCATTTCATGGCCCATCTTCATATTTTCAGGAGATTCGATATGTGCTGATCCTCATGTCCATATGTCGATGATGCCATTTTCGGCTTTGAAAATTTTTATTTGTGTCGGCGGCACAGATACGATTGGAACATCAAGTCTGGTGATGAAAGTTGATGGTCGTCCATCCATTTTTTTCAAATCCCCGCATGGACATGTGCTGGAGTTGGAGTCATCTCCGTTGAGAAAAGGGCTGTGTAGGAAAAAATATTGAAATTTTGGAGAGTGAAGTATGTCCACCTCCTCCTCCAAGACTGGGTTTTGTGTGCACTCCACCCGGTCTCATCTAGCCTTGAACGAGCACACTCTTTCTTCTCCTGAATCCAATCAATATGGCAAGTTTTTTTTGGCATAAAAAACTTCTGATTTTTATCATTATCCTTCTTCTGTCTTTGAAAAACTGATTTGGCTTCTCCCAGTTATCCGTACGCATTTTCCTAGTGAAGGAGTTGACGTTATCTTCTTTCCAATAGACTCTTTTGAGAAACCATTGTCAAAACCTAAGAAAGCTCGAATGGCCTGGCTCATGAAAATCCATTTTTTACAGCGTAACTCTTCAGCCATTCCCGATGAAAGGGATGTATTCCTGCCATTTGCCAATTTTAATTAGGTACACCTTAACCATCCCTCGTCTGCCGCCTCCCTATCAGTACGGATTTGCGTTGGCGTCCATTATGTCCCATCATGCCTTCTGGCTTGGGAATTATTGTGCGCAGTAATAAACCAGACGAATTGTAATGTTTATGGTGGTGATAAATAATTGGATGAGATTTCTCTTCCGTAAATATGATAATGGCTCAAAGTGCTTTTAATTGCTGAAAGGTTCAGCCTAATTCTTTCAAAAGCAGGCATGTTTTTCCCTCACCTGATCATCATTAACGATAAATCACATTTTATTTAAAAAAAAAAAAAGAGTTTCGAAAAAAATCACCATTTAAATAACAGTTATGGGAGCAATTTGTCAATAAAAGTTGACGGAAATGAGGAACTTTCGGGTGGGTGGTCATCATCATCATCGGTAATATTCGTTTATTATTAAGCATCATCTTCATCTCGAGCATTTACTCAAGCGAAGCGAAATTAAATACACATTTGGTTGTGAAGATGAAGGTGAAGATGAACGATTTGGAGTTAGGTAAACCTTCCAAATATGCCGGTGGCCAAGGCCATGGCTATAGCTGTGTGTTTTCCTCCTCTGTCCCAGCCTTGCCTATTAATGATCTTGTTACAAATTTTTGCATAACACGATCCCATTCGCGTAAGGGCGCATTTGCATTGTTTACAAAAATTTAATATGTGGAAACAGGCAATATGGTTATGGCTTCAGTCGGTTTTTGGGCTGGTGGGAGCATCTCCTCCATCAATAAATATTTTTTTAATGTGCCAATATCTCTTCCCATCATTTTCTTATCGTAACGCAACGCACCTCTTCTCTCAGACAAAAGTGTAATCTGGGGTATTGGATCTTCTTCAGCATCGTCTTATTTGGCAGTTGACAAGTTTACGTGGGGGACTAAACCAGCTGAAGATGCGTCTTCATCCCAACCCAACCACTGTCTAATGTCAGACTAGGCTTTGCTCCAGCCCTCCAAGCGAAAAAAATGGCGAATGTTGTTGATTATACGGCTGATTTATTCATATTTATAACTTGTGGTGATGGTACCTATGCAAAAATTTCGAGTTCATCCAATGGGCGATTTTTATCGGATGATGATCATGAAATGATTTTTTTTCAGCTGGACAAGATCGACAATTTAGGCATTCTTATTAGAAATCAATTGACATAATAACGCTCATATAATTTCCTTTGGGTGGGCTCCATCATTGTCTTAAATTCAATCAGGAGTTTTTGCTAAAAAAAAATGTATGAATGATATCATTTCATTTACTAAACTCGCCGTTGTAACGTAGGTTACTGTGGGAAAAGTAGTGAGGCGTTCGCCACACTATCAACTATGATTGGCATTATTGAGATTGGAGGGTTGGCAATTTGGCATTATAGAAGAAAGAGAAAATATTTTTTGCAATAAGATAATGTTGGAGTAGTGGAGCTAGTGCAGATTTGCATTATAGTTTTTGGACTGATGTAGAAAAAAGCATTGAATGGTGTGATGAAGTGCAAATATCTTATCTTGCTATACGTACGCATGTCTCTCATATCATGTAAAGAACGTTTTTTAACGTCGTCAGATCCTCAACATCATCCTTCCCATCTTTTCCCATTTTCCTCCCTAATATATAAACTTGTCGTGGATAGGGAATCACATTTAAATTATTCTTGCTCCTGCCTGGGACCAATCCACCTGTGCCACTGGCCAGCCAGAAAAGAAATCCGTTGTGAATCTGAAATAATTATAGTTTCTGTTCGAGTTTTGCTTGTATTTGTGTGTAATTGGTGAGAACTAGTTGGATAGTGGGAAACTCGGAGGATTTCAAAGTTTTTGTGAATAAATTGGATCTGACATTACCAGGTATGAAAGCTTGCAAAAATATCAAAATAGAATTTAATTAAATTTAAGATTTGTACAAAGCACGAACCATACATTTCCCTTCTTTTTTAAAATATCGGATGGAAACATTCTACATTTGAAAACTTTGCTCGGGGTAACCTGAGACAAGATTTTGTTTAGGAACTATCGTAAATTTCATAAATTATGTCATTGCCAAAAACTAGTTAGCAATTATGAAAAGACAGTTATTATCAAATTTCAATAGCTTGTGACCATGCGAATCCGCCATAAGAATGCAAAATACTCCTCCCAGTCATTAAACAACTCAATCAAAGATCAAGCCCACTCTTAACTATAGTTTTAATAATCCAGACCAGACCGGTCATCAATTCCCACTATCCTGACTTAATTTCCAATTCGAAAGTGAATCTAAAATTAGACTTGTAAAAAATTGTTCTCAGACATAAAGCCCTGCCATAACTCTTGTAAACATTATCCTTCATTAGTGAAGAGCCCCACTTGGTTATCCGATCACGCTCAGTTTCTTACCATACTTGACAAAGAAAAAAAGTCGTCCTCTCCTTCAGCCATAATTCCCCGCGTGGGTGTCAATAATAGGGCGTTTCCATTGATCGCTTACACAAGTCAGATTACCACCCCAACAGCGTCAAAACACCACGAACTCACGAACAAAAATGTTAATCTATTCCTTATATATAACATTGCCACCTCCATTCCAAAACAAGATTTTTTTTTGAAGAAGCGTCTTCATTTTCCTTAGAAAAACATGTAAAAAAGGAGTACCTTATGATGATGGCATTATCTAGGTAGTGGCGCTAATGACGCCGATAATGAGATCTGAGTCCGCTCATAATCTTTCTGTATGAATTGCTGCTAATTCTTCAAAAGCAAGTTAGGAAGGCTACGGCCACACAAATAAATACTTCGGGTTCGCGGTTCATGCATTTTTTTATGGAAGAGGTCTACACTCCAAATATGGAATCCGTATGACATGTGGTCGCATCTTTTTCAAGGGTTTAGCCCATTATGTCACCATGATTATATAACAAGTGAGTAAGGAGGTGATGATGATGGGGATCCCTGTACGGCATGATTTTTTATAATAACAATAATTTATTCCTAGAATCCACTTCTGTGTTCGCCGACAGTACAAGGATGAGTTTGCGAGTGGTGGCTATTCTGGGATCTCTTTTGATCCTTCAGGTTTCAGTAGCACTAGGGAAGGCTCAGTTTTCCGAGGGTAAATTATTTTTTTTGTGCATGGTTTTGGATTCTGTGGAACTAATTTGTTAATTGGAACTAATTAGCGTAATGGTGTGAGATGAGGGGGTGTAACAGTATTAATTCGCTGACATGGGAAGAAGAGGTGACAAGATATTAACTTAACTTTGGTAGTTACGAATTAAACAATATTTTATAATATTTAACCTACGGGTGGGGGGGACTCTTTGCATTAAATCTTTTTTATAAATGTGATGATCAATTGATTCAATGAATTTGCTTTTAATGGAAATAGCCGTCGACGCATGTCGCCCATCCCCATGCGGCCCGGGGGCTGAGTGTTCAGTAAATTCTCAGGGGGCAGCGATCTGTAGGTATGTGCATCAGCAGCATACCTAAAAATGATTCAAGCATGGCTCAGAATACGTTAACAGTGCTCAACATATTTCATTTGTATTTAGGTGCCAGCAAGGATACTTTCCCAAGCCGGACACGATCACAGGCTGCGGTCCCCAATGTTCCCAAGATTATGAGTGTCGCTCAACGGAAAAATGCCAGGCTAACCAGTGCGTTCCAATCTGCCAGCCTTCGCCTTGTGGTGTGAACAGCGAGTGCGAGAGCGTCAACCATAAAGCCGTTTGTCGCTGCCCGCGCGGCTACACAGGGGATCCACTCTTCCAATGCACTCAACAAGCCCCCATTGCCAGGGCCATTGTGTCTCATCCACCCCCACAGTAAATCATTTTAAAATAGTAATAATTGTTGGGAAAAAATTAAATGCATTTCCGTAACATTGTCATAAATCTTTTACATTCGTCAGAGTGATTCGAGTGCACGATCCATGCAGCCCATCCCCATGTGGTCTGAACGCAGATTGTAGAGTTAGCGCTGATCGACCAGTCTGGTATGGAAGCTTAAATTATTCATCGCAAATTTAATCAAAATCAAATTTAATTAAGATGTCAATTCAGTCTACTTTTAAATAGTTCCATAAACCATATATTACACTTTTTTAAAATTTTGTTTAAAGCACATGCTTACCTGGCCATCAAGGAAACCCTTTGACCTCCTGCCGTCGTGGTGAATGTTCCTGTAAGTTTACGACATTATATGCCTGAGTCATTTTAACTAAAGTGGCTAATGTTTAAGGAGAACGATAACAGATCCATTTTTGGAACTTTATTTCAGCCGACTCAGAATGTGCAGGTCACAAAGTTTGCGAGAACTATCATTGTATCAATCCATGCGCGAACAAGTGCGGCGCCAATGCTCATTGTGATGTGAGGAACCATATTGCTGGTAATTACAATAAAAATTCTGTAGGAAGTTTTTCTGAACACAATTAAGTAAATCAGTTTATTAACTTTTATTTTAACTTTTAAAGTTTGCTCTTGCCCACCCGGATATACCGGAAACCCAACAACTGGATGCAGACGCTACGATCCAAGTATCCTTGTCTTCTTACAATCAAATCGTTTTACTGTTGTAAGTCATTTGTGACAAGTGTGATAATTTAATTGTTTTTAAACTAGATGAAGCATGTCGAGCATGTGGTTTGAACACAAACTGTAGAGTTGAGGGAGAACGCGCAATCTGCTCTTGCAAGGCTGGCTATTTTGGAGATCCTCTGAGTGGGTGCAGACATGAGTGCGAGAGCGATTATGACTGTTCCGGAAATCTTGCCTGTATTGACTTCAAATGCAAGAACCCTTGTGCTGGCGCTTGTGGAACTTTGGCAAATTGCGAGGTACTATAAAATGTTACTAAGTGAATAGACAATGGTCTTATTTAAAACAGATTTAATCCGTTTTTTTTTTTGTTGTTATTTATATTTTTAGATCAGGAATCATCGTGCTGTCTGTTCTTGTCCAAGGGATTATTTGGGTGACCCCTACACTAGATGTCATCCAGAGTGTACTACTCACTCTGAGTGTGCTCCACACTTGTATGATAAGCATAACATTCATTGTTTACCATTTAATTAATTGACCGCTATTCTCAACAATTAAATAATAACGTTCATGTTAACAATAACAGGGCATGTATTGGGCTTAAATGCAAAGATCCCTGCGTCGGAGCCTGCGGAATTAACGCCGAATGTCGTGTAGACAAGTTTAATCACAAAGGTATTTGCACAAAATTATTTTGAATCGT
The DNA here is from genome assembly GCA_034696885.1 of Lepidocyrtus paradoxus. Taxonomy (NCBI): domain Eukaryota; kingdom Metazoa; phylum Arthropoda; class Collembola; order Entomobryomorpha; family Entomobryidae; genus Lepidocyrtus; species Lepidocyrtus paradoxus. The sequence continues at coordinate 58,363 of JAQGAH010000148.1, read as the reverse complement.
GCCGTACCCGTCTGGTTTATACTGTATGGATTGCATTTTCTTACTAATTTTTACAAATACACTATATTATCGTATTCTTTCAATTCGCAGCAATTTGCTCGTGTCCAAAGGGATACACTGGGCATCCATTCTCAGAGTGCCGTCGTCAAACTCCAGGTATGAAATGAAGAAGAGAATAATTAGAATTCTATAACACAGCATTCTTAGCTGTTACTTTGTAACGATTGATTAACCGAATGCAAATCTTCCTTTTGAAGCGGATTTGTGTCAGCCTAACCCTTGTGGAAATAACGCCGTGTGCAGACCAGGATATGACAATTCCGGAAGGGACCGACCAGTATGGTATGGAAGCTTAAATTATTTATCGCAAATTTAATCAAAATCAAATTATATTATTTAATTTAATTTAATTAATTTAGCACTTGCCCACCTGGATATATTGGGGACGCCCTCGTGAGCTGCAAACGTGGAGAGTGCCAAGCCGACTCAGAGTGCCCCAACAACAGAATCTGCTCCAACTTTAAGTGCGAGGATCCATGCAGGAACAGTTGTGGCGTTAATGCCCGTTGTGAAGCAAGAAATCACGGAGCTGGTAACTATACTTAATTTTTCCGGTTTTAATTAATCTTGTAGAAGAAAATCACATAGCCAATTTTCCATTCCACAGTTTGTAGCTGCCCATCAGGATACAGAGGAGATCCATTCTCCCAATGCTTCCAGGATCCAGTCCGTGCCAAGAGAAAGACCAAAGAAGGTGAAGCTCCAAAGGAACAGCCAGCCAAACAAGACAAGGAGGCTGCAGTGTCAGAGGCATAAATGAATACTTTTATTTTTTTTCATACAAAAAAATACATCGCTACTTCCTCATCCCGTCTCTATTTTCTCCAACTTCTTCCTTATTTAAACTAAATCGAACTTGGAAAGTTCCATGAAAATTTTTCATTCCCGAGAAAATACCTTTTTGTTTTTCCTCCTTCAATTTTATCGTCCATTTTCTTTCCGACGTTACTTTCTTCTGTTTAAGACCTTATCCCTATCCCTGTTCATATCAATGTGGATGCAAATAAAATATATAGTCGATAGTTCATGTCATCTTCAAAAATCCTATAATCTGAATTTTTTGCAACTTTTTTATTTTTGCAAACTTTCTTCCCTTTTCTTCCTTCTGTCATTTCTACTCCCCACGTTTCAATAAAAAAATATTCAAGATTCAGCTCTCTTCTTGGGCAGAGTGCCTCCAACCAGTAATAGTTAAAAACATTATAAGGAATAAAACAAAAACGTTTTGTAAAAACGTTCCTATAAAAAAATCATGCATTATTCATTTTCATTGTAATAATTCATATTGGAAATGACGATACTAAAACAAGCAATTGAACACGAGATCCACCACTAGCAATAAAAAATATATGGAGTCCAGCCTACAACACAGCCAAATTTTGCCAAAAATTAGCATTCATCTTTGCCATACCTGCTTTTTTTGCTGCTCATCTTCTTCATACGCAAAAATGTTGATGTTATTGTTTGCTATAGCTAGATTTTTTATATGTAAGTTTAGTCATTTGGTCATTTTTAAAGCATTATATATTGATGAATGTGTGACCATGATAATATAATATGGACATAAAGAATAGAGATAATCTTCACCTTGCAAAAATTTGGAAGAGCAGGACCTTTTCTGTGAGTCAATAACAAAAGGAACTGGTTCTGCAACTTACGGATATTATCCATGCTAAATTGATGTTGGTATGCTGATTTGCAGATCTAATATAGGGATTTTGTGGTTGATTAGTGTTGTCTGTAGATGGGTAAAATCCCTTGTATTGAGTTGATGGCAGTGTTTTATATAAGGATTGTTATCAATTTTTAAAATATTTTGCTTTACTGGAACAGTTAAGCAAGAAGGGACACTTTTATTGGGGCATCCTAAGATAACTTTCAAGATGAATTCTTGTTTGATTGGGCTTGCGTTGGTGTGCATGTCTGTAGGGTTTGCAGTAGCTCAAGGTAAGGTTTAAGTGAATGAAATTTATAGTTACCTTAGTGGTTTTTAACAAGAGTATTTAAATGAAATACTATGGTGCTTTCAGACTTTTGCAACCCATCCCCATGTGGACAGAATACCGACTGTGCTGTTGAAAATGGTAAGGTGTAGTTCATTAGCAGTGACGCACAACTATATTTTGAGAAAATTGAAATTCCATTTAGAATTAGCAAATGCTGTAATTCGATACTATTAAATTCTTGCTTCATCAGGAAGACCAGTTTGCTCGTGTAGGTCGACATTCGTGGGTAACCCTTTGACAGGGTGCAAACACGAGTGTGAAAGGAATGAGGACTGCGCAACTGACAAAGGCTGCATCAATTACCGATGTAAGGACCCATGCCCAAGGGGATGTGGGGAGTATGCCACTTGTCAGACTCGAAATCATCAGGCCGTTTGCTCCTGTCCGGAGCAATATGGCGGGGATGCTTACACGGCGTGTATTCCAGAGTGTACCTCCCAGGAAGAGTGCCCCTCTCATTTGTACAGCTAAATATATTATTTTCTTTCTAAATGTTTATGGACAATCTTATCTTCTTCACTGTAGCCGTTAATTTTTGTTGATTTCATGAAATACAAATCCAGAGCCTGCATCGATCTTCATTGTGGTGACCCGTGCCGGGAAAGAAGACCGTGTAAGGCCAACACTGATTGTAAAGTGGAGAAGCACACTGCCATTTGCACGTGTAAACGGGGCTTCGTTGGACATCCTCTTAGCAGCGGATGCTCTAGACAATAATCTGTTTCCCTTCCTATTACGGGGGAGGAAGTTGATTTTCCTTCTTTTAAATAAAACATTTCCGTCAAAATAAGGATGTCTATCTTTAACATCCAAAAAAATACTGCCTCTCTTCGGTCGGATAATTTTTATTTATTTATGCCGTTCGTCTCAATTCAAATCTCAACAATAACAATATTTTAATGATTCAGTATGCATGCTCTCATTCATCATGAATCACAACTCAACTCAAAACACTAAACAGATTACTATCTTATCATACCAATGATAACAATGTTATCATCACAGCAGCATTAGATCTTCACTAGCATTTCCAGAACGCTACGTGCGACAAAGCTTTTTGTTTAATTATTAACTTGCGACTGTTATGTGAAACGCAAGTTACTAAAATCGTCTGGGCAGTCTGTCCATCTGTCCCTAAACACGATAGCGTGTATTTACAGTTTTGAGATTTTTTTCATTTTTTCTGTGTGAGCATAAGTTTTTGACAAAGTTACGAATCAAGTTCGTTAACCAATACAATCGGTTCACACTAACACCAGAAAAAAGCATAAAAGTGCAATAATTATTTACAATTTTGAAGATGAAATATTGATTTTTAAAATTTAATGGAACAGTACAAAGTTTTTAGTACCAGTGTTGTACCATATCAACTTTGGTCGTGTAGGACACAATAGTGATGACTAGTTGGCACCAAAAGTTCAATATGAAAACAGCTATAAAATTTGAAATAGGTTTTTAGAACAAAAATGCAAAATAATGTAAAATGATTACTGTTAACGTTAGATATATGCCACAAATTATTACCATACAGGATAAACGCTGATGCAAAATTAAGTAAGCATTCAAAACGAGGACTTCAGCCGTACTATTGATCATTAATGCAAATGTCGACACGAATTTATTGTAGTATGCTTTTTTATGTTTCTCATAACATAATTTTCCGTAGTTTTAATGGAAAAGGCATACTTGAAATGGTGGTCATGGTTATGTCTTTCACACAGCTATGTTGGTTTCCCCATACGGTATCTGGTGGCAGGTTTGTGCAGCTGTGGAAGGAGTTTATCGTCGATCCACAAGTTATTACTTGCGACCTATATGATTTTCTCATATTAAATCCAATGCTTATCAGCATCGATGAACATGTATGAAATACGTGTTCTTAGATTAAGCGGAGCACTTATAACTGCTTGACTGATAAAAGCACGACAATTTATAATGCAAATTGTAAGCTGGCAGGTGTAAGCTCAAACAAGCAATATTAGTGACGTTAGCCAAGGTGGCCAATGCAACGAACTAACTAGCATAATATAACAGCTAGGGAAACTTGCGATATACAAAGGTTGGCAATGATCACTGAGATCACATTTAAAACTTTTATATTGGCTTGCATTTTTACAAGTGATTTGCATGTCAATTGTCTCACGTAAGGAACCTAATTTTATAATATTAGCATTAATGTTAGATAAAGATTTGGACCTAATAAATACAACACTTTTTAGCCTTTTTTATATTGAAATTTTTGAACCAACTAACCATCGCTAAAGGGGTTATATTTGTATTTTGGTGGTAACGTGTTACATAGTTATGTAGAATTTAATCAATTGATGAATTCTTAAATAAATCAATAAAAATAATAATAAAAATAAAGTTCAGTTCAACATTAGTAGCTAACACATTATATAGTCCTTTAAAATTAAAAAAATCCATATTTTGTTTAAAACAAAATTCACATACAAAATTTTGTTTTTTCCTGATGCTGGCGTAAACCAATTATACTAGTTATTAAGTTTTACTTCAAATATATTAATAGGTTGATATCGTAGAAGAGAAAGGGCAAACAATCAGACCAGGAAACAGTCTGATGGAAACCAATGTGCTCAGAAAACAGACAGACAGACAGACTGCCCAGCCAATCTTGGTAACCTACGTTTCATCCAACAGTAGCACGTTACTGCAACCATAGTCAAATTTTACCAGGTATTCCACCAGTCCAATGGTGATCATTATAATTTCACATGTTTAAATCTTTAAACCTCAATAAAATTCACATTCCTACAAATAAACGAACAAAAATTAAATTGAATTGAGTTCCAGACCATACAAAATCAGAACGTTTAACAGTAAATTAAATCTTATTGATTCCAATTAAGAACAATACCAAAAATGAAGGATGGAACATCTTCGGTGAGACACAATAATATTTTTTATGGTTTAAATACTTTCGAAATTAAATTTTACAGGTTATTATATGTACATGGGATAGGTCGTCATTTGAGTTATCGGTATGGTTAAGCAGAAGAGTAAAGGTTAGAACCAATGTGTTATTTGTCTTTTCCAGCATTAAATCCGTGATGTCGTTCATATTAAGTCGCATTAAGGATGGTACGGAGATCATGCTGGATAATTCGATGAAGTCATAGCTATTGGTTCAATGACCGAGGCTTTCACCGGTTATTATGTGATTAGGAACGCGTTTCTTCAAATCTTCCACAACCAACAACCGATGACCGATGAACTGCTAAATCATGTACGAATGTTAAAAAATTTTCGTAAATCTCTAACGGACCTAGTTACAGTAACGTTAACGTTATGACACGTAAAAATAGCTTGGCATAGCAGAAAAAATATTTATGAATTATGAAAATCAAAGCATGGCGGGTCTAGCTTCTATATTTCTTTCAACGAATCCATTTAATACATCAACTATTTAACAAATAGTTAAAGTACCTTGTGCTCCATGTCCATCTATGATTTAACGCTTAACAACAGAGTCGGATTTGACAGGACTATATTAACAAGCAAGAAAAAGGAGCTAGAATTGAACCCATGGAAAAGCAACCGTGCAATAGGATCCATGTAACCGGCATCAGGAAATATTTGAAATGAAGTTTAATAATTTCGTTTTTTATTACAGGCCTTAACTGGAAAAGATTACTACAGCGACGGCAGCAACAGTCTCAACAGCACTCCCAACCATTCAGATGGTTCCAATGCTAGTTCAACTGGTTCTAATTGTTCTGATGGTGCGTGTGGGAAGATTATAGTATTTTTCTTAAACTCAAAAAAGGAATACATTTTAATTAAAATTACACATTAAAATTCTAATGGTATTATGTAAAAACGGTTCACCCATGTTTAAATTGTACCTTTTAATATGTTTATTCTATGTTAAATTCAAGTTTGTTGTCGCACAAAGTTTGATCATAGTTCTAAATTTTGCGTTGGTCACGTTTAGTGCGGTGAATAAATCCGTTTTACCGTTACCAGCCCTAAGCTGGAACAGTGGTAATTGATTTCTAATAAGGAACTCAATCAATCAATCAATCAAAGCTCCCTAGGCACATTAGTTCCCGAGGAATTTTCCGTAATTTTAATTGGACAGAAATACTTTAAATGGTTGTCAAGGTTATTTTCGTTATGTAATTTGGTCAGGTATTTTGGGTTTTCCCATACTGCATCCGGCAACAGCTCTGCCATTCCCATTTGTACAGCTCTGGATTGCTAGTTTGCCTCGAATCAATATTAAAAGAGGAGGCCGCAGCTAAACAAAGCTTTAAAAATTGAAATTAAGTAAATTTTTTGAAACAATTTTTCAGTTCACGGAGTTTAATATTACCCAGGCACAGCTAATGTTCCAGTATAACAAATGTGAATGTTTAAGATGTTAGGTCAGGTCACCCTTTAGAGAGATTCAAACTAAACCCTGCATGTTGGATGTGGTATCCAATAAAGTGTAGTATTTGTACCTTACGCAATCACCCTTTCACAATATTCGATCATTCATATTTAAAAGTCTATTGAAACTTTTCCTACCAATTAGCGTACTAAAAAGGTTACTTATCCATTACTGTATCTTTGTTATCACTATCTAACTATGCTATATAACCTGTTGTGTTTTTGGGAAATTAAAGTGGGAAATCAAGTTAATGATCAGCGCCAGACTGACTGGCGCACACATGCTCAGCCAGCACCGTATGCCGAAACCAACATCTCAAGAGAGCCGCTGCTAGAAGCCCATCGTTTTGGCATTTGTAGATCGTGTCGAGTACGAATTTGGTGTTTTCTCAAGTATACGTAATTTTTTTTGGTTCTAGCGGTTACAAAATTTGAGGTACCAGACTGACTAGAATCTTTTTTAAAATATTTTTTACAGTGTCCTTTACCTCCTCCGGAACCTAGCTGTTGCAGAAGGCTTTTGGCCTGTATTTTCTTTCCAATCGGGATACTTTGCTGCGTTTGCTGCCCGAGTTGGTTGGAGCACAAACGCTGTACCAATTGTGACACAATACATCCAGCTTAAATTAAAATCTAGATTTCTGGTTTACGTTGATGTTCGTAGTGGCAAGTACTTAGTCTGGACAGTCTGTTTGTCTGTCTGGTACGATGGCGCCTACAAATATGAGGTTTCTGTATTTTTGCCATGTCAGCATGGGGTTTGAGAATTAAGCTTGTTAAAAAGTAAAATTTGGTCACACCAACACTAGAAAAAAACCAAAAAAATCTACAAATTTATGTTTTTCTTAAGATGATGTATTGCTTTCCAATATTTAAAAAGTAATTCAATTTTTTTGCATCAATGTTTCTTTCAACTTTGGTAATAAATGACACAGTTAGTTGGTCCCAAAAGTTCAATTTGAAAACAGCTAGAAATTTTTTAATTGGTTTTTGTATCAAAAATGCAAATTGTTAAAAACTAGAAATTTTCGTAAGGCACAAATTACTACCGCATAAAATAAAACCCGATGCAAACTTCAACACATTGGAGGGAGGCCAACACATTGATTTCATTAGTACAGTCACATTGATCTTTGCTGTATTAGTCGAGACGTATTATTGTATACTTCTTATATGTTTTTATAAATTTTCAGTAATAATTTTACAAGGCACAATTAGCCGGTCGTACACTTGTATAATAGAATTTGACAACGTATTAACTTGTTTCTCGTGATTATTGACCGATTAGTCAGTCGAAATTACTAGTTCATTCATATTTCAATTATTAAGGTCACATAACGACATTACACTTTTACATCCTTGCCTTAGTTGTTACAATTCATATTTCCAAATCCAGAACCGGGAATGATTACGTGACATGACGTTAATGCTGATTTTAACTATACCACTATTAAAGGGTACTCAGTGTTGGTCATTGCAAAAGACGAAAATGCAGTACCAATTCGAACGATCATTTAACATGGGGATATAAACACTGTACTGAACAATAAAACATTTTCTATTATGCGCTGATTACCTCAATACTAACGTACTAACCTTTAACGCATTGCTGCAACGTATAGAAATGTGAAAGCAGTGGGAGCGTTAGTAGACCAATTTGAGATTGACGTGAACTCGAAAAACCCAAACATGGGCGTACATTATTGCTCATTGTAATTAAAAGTGTCAAATTGGGGACAGATATAAAACCGGACGGAGGGATTGTATTTGACATGAAGAAAGCGTGGCATTTAGTTTTAGCTTTCGATAGTGATAGTGTCAAGTCTTGGAAATCTCGGCATTCTTATTCTGGATCCTGCAAGGTGCGCTAGGCAGTTCCTTTCCCTTGAGCGACAGAGCTGATACCAAGGAGCTAATTTCTGAAAGTACCTCCTTTCCCGTTCTCTACTCCCTCTCCGGTTATATTTCATATTTATGAAAGCTTGTATTTGACTTTCCTAATTTTACTGGATATGTGGATATAGAATAACAATTTACTAATAAGCTGTATCCATGTCATGACAGAGCCAAGCTTTGATGGTGTTATGCTTAGGATAACTTATTTACGGGAAACCGTGTAAGTGCATTTAACTTTCTGTTAATAAAAAAGAATTCAAATACAAAAATGCCAAGAGATAATTTTTACATTCTTAGAAACGTTACAGATCTCACTTTACACCCTCTCTTTGTATGATCAGTATTTCTCAAACCGTAATTGGTACTTAATACTTTGTTGTCGTAATCAACTCACAATATTTCTGTTATAATCTGCCGTACTAAAATACCGGAGTTTGAATTAAATTTTGTGAAGCAAAGAATACTTCTAAATTTTTTCATTAATTAGCATAATTTAACTTATTTAATTTTTTTACTTTTCGCGATTCTGTGCAAGCACGTGAATATATAATTAATCCTTTAACACAAGGACATTTTCAATTGTCTATTAGGACAATAAAATTATCAGATGATGCTGATGATGATGAGTAAGTTATGTTTAGAGTTTTGTTATCATCATACTATCTTTTCCAGTATTCCAGCAAACTGATAAGCCATGGGTCAAAATATCCATTCTAGATAAGAGCCACGGTCCCCTCATTGAATAGTTATTCATCCGACAACGAAAGGTTTGGAATTTGACAATTGGGATGATCATGTCAATAACTTGATGTTTGCTTGTTAGTGTAAAACAATCTGTGTTTGGATAGAAATTTATTTGTGCATCCAAATTTCAACCTAACAACTACGCAAACTAAATTAGTTAGCTAAACTCCCTCACACTATTAGCTGATACAGTTTTTGACAACCTAATTACTAAAAATTAACGCGGAAACTCATCAATGGACAACTCCCAGCTTGTTGTGGGCAGCACAGGTTTGTCTCGACTGAATTTTACTATTCTTTAGATTTCATTTGAGATTTATTAAGATCAGTCGTAAATGCAACCTCACATATTTGTTAATACTTCTTAGACTGCTCAATTAATACTATCCTTTCCATCATCCGCCCATCCGCACTAATCAGAAATGAATGGCCTACACTCGCAATGGAGTTGAACGTTAAAAACGAACATATTAAAAGGCTTAGGCAGGATCAGCTCCTTAGTAAAATCACCTATACTGAGGTAATCTGTGAGGTAATTATGTTGTGGAAAGGGGACAATGGGAGTAATGCAACGCTAGATCAACTGCTCAATGTCGTGGAGGGACAATGTGGGGCAAATGATGTTGGAGGTGAGTTGAAGTTAGAGTTATTTCTAATTTTTCATCTACCAAATCTATCCATGTGAAAACTATTTATCCATTCTTTTGCAGAATCTCTCCGGCTCCATTTTCATTTACCATGTAAAGCAGCTTACCGCAATCCATCAATCGTTTGGAATGAGATTTCTCCTGCATTTCAAAATCGAATAATCAAAACTTTCCAAAAATCCTTCCCTACTCTGAAGTTCTCAGAGACTTTACCAAATTTGAGAGGATCTTGGCTGATAATGTTAATGATCGGGAAGAAACCTCCACTCTTCGTTCATCCATTCCCTGACACGCGGTGCTACTACATCAATCGAACCCTCATTACCAGAAATATCATTTCAACAAGGATTTTTGAGCAGAACTCCCAAGACATTTTCCTGTTCACAGGAATGGATCCATCTGAATTAAGTGCTTTGGCTGGAAAAAGGCTTACTGGAAGCTCAAGTGCACAGCTACGCGGTTCTTCTACTGTTAAATTTATTATTCTTGAGCGAGGTCATCACTTTGAGACGATTTGTGAGAAGACCAATCATTCAGTCCATTTACTTAGGAAGGAGGATGACGGGAGGTTGCGATGGATCAGATCAAAGGGGAAAATGGACAATTTGCAGAAATACGTTGACCAGTTACAAGATGAATTTGACGAAGTTAAGTTTTGCAGACATTTGAACTCCAACACAACCTCCGTGTGCATATGTGATAGCCCGGGTATGGGCAAGTCGGTCCTTTTGGCCCAGATAGGAGCCGAGCTCGGCCGGTTTTACCCTGACAGGACTATACTCTTTATTGTGTTTACAGAATTCATTAAACTTATCAAGTCAACTAAAATGAACGATGATATTAAAACGATTGAAATTGCTTTGCAAAAATTGACCGGGGAGCCAGCTATCCAGTCCAATATAAACTTAAAGCAAACAGTCTCCTTTGAATTGCTGTTGGACGGCTTTGATGAAGTCGACTCGGCGGACTACAAACTGGCACGTTCAATATTGCGTAAAATGTCAATTTCATTCAAAACCATTCGCCTTTGGGTTACCTCCCGTCCTCATCTGATGGAGGAATTGGAGACTAGTTTGAACCTTCTTGGATACAACATTCGACCTTTTCATGAGCAGGATCAGGTCCAATTTTTGTCTTCATTCTGGTCACGAAGCGAGCAATTGGATAAAGAAAGGAGTGAAATGTTTGCACTAAAATGCCTCAAATCTTTAAAATCAAAGATGGACAATTCTTCCCAGGATATCGCTGGCATCCCTCTCCAGTGCCTATTGATTGGGGAAGTTTACGAAAAAGATGCATTGGAATACGCACAGTTGGATAATGGAAATGCAGCCATCAGTGAAACTGAAATTGAAATAGGGACAATCACAAATTTGTATCAGAATTTAATAAGAAAGAAGGTTGAAAAGTATAAATCCTTAAAGGGTAAGTTGCGTGAGGATGAGTTGATGGCCATCCATGCGCAACTTGGTTTAGAACTGCTCTTTCCTGACAAAGTGGAAACACTCAAGCTGGAACCTTTAGCTGCAGGTGGCTTTAATGAATTGTGGAAAATTGGAATCGTCGTGAAATCTTTAAGTATGGAATCATCGTATGCATTTATGCACAGAACCTTTGCTGAATATTTCGTTGCTTGGTTTGCAGTAGATAAACTACGGAAGGAAAAGGAGTGGACGAAGGAGATCAATGATTGCTTTCTAAATTGTATTTTGAAGTGCCAGGATACGAAATACATTAAGTCTTTTGAATTTGTAGAGCCAGTAATCTGTTACTTTCTAGATTCCTTCATTGCTGATCTTAGAACTGGGAATAATTTTCCTAATATCTGCTTTTGGTTAGATGCCGAAGCCGAGCTTTTGAATATTATCTTACGCGCATGCGCGAATAAAGACCTCGTGTATGTATTCAAAATATTTCACGAGCGTTACGAATCTGACGAGTCTTACACTAGCACAATTTTTACAAACGACTTCCTCGATCATTCCATTAAACAATCCAGTTTGGAGCTAGTGAAACCCGTAGTAACTCAGCTTGAAAGGCAAGACAGGTTCAATATGGAAGTGCAGGGTGAAGCGCTTCGCACTGCGGTCAGGTTCGGAAAGTTTCCAATCTTGGAGTTTCTGATCAAGGAGAAGCAGGCATCCGGGATTGTGGAGGATTTGAGGTATGGGGCGGAGGAATTGGTGCAACACTGTATTGAAGGATGTAAATATTGTTCTGATGAAGAAGTAAAAACCAGAATCCAGGTGCTTCGAATGCTCATTCAGATCAATGTGACCTTGCTGAACGGTAAAGTTCATGGGAGACCACCCCTCTTATGTTATTTCGTCCATGTGAAACTGCTGATGGAACTTGTCCGGCTTGGGGCTGATGTGCTTGCTGAAGATGCACACGGCACGGTTTTGCACCTAACTGTTCACCAAGAATTGTCCAGCAGCGACTACCACTCCCTAGTGATGAGCATTCCAGAAAAGAGCCTTCGACAGTTGGTTCACAGGAAGGGAGAATCGGGACACACCCCGCTGACTAGTGCTCTCGTATATATTGACCCTGCCCCAGAGACTCTGGACATGTTTCACCGCGTTGGTGCTGACTTTAAGCATACCGACTCATCAGGATGCTCCGTGCTGGAATTTGCAATTAGAAGCGGACGAAGTGCAGTCATTATTCGAAAAATAATCCAACATGGGGGTACTAGCGTGTTGGAATACCAGGCTACAACATTTTCCATTATGCGTCTCTTTAGTTCGAACCGACGTACAAACTTTTTACACATTGCTGCAAAGTGGGGAAACGTTGAGGCCGTGGGAGTGTTTGCTGACGAGTATCGGATTGACGTGAATTGGAAAGATGAGCGTGGGCGTACTCCATTGGACATACTAATCGAAAGCAACGAAAACGGGGACCGCTATGCCACTGGGTTGGCACTAAAGGAACGGGGCGCTAGGTTTAATGATGACAAAGCGCTGATCGTTGCTGTAATCAATCGTAACCTGCAATCTGTCCGATTATTAATCTCGCTTGGAGTTAATGTCAACGGGAGGGACGAAAAAGGGCATACTGCTCTCCACAAGTGTGTAGAACCTTCGGTCTGGTACTCCCCACATTTCACCATCCTCCAGCTCCTCGTACAGAGTGGCGCTGACGTGACAGCGTTGAACACACTGGGCAACACCCCATTTCACAACGCCTTGAAAAATGGAAACTTGGACGCCAAAAGTTTCCTGTTGCTTAAATCAAAAATGGACGAGAACGACACTGCTAGGGTAACACCGGCTATTTGCGATTTTGAGCTAAAACTTGCACTCCGGGGAAAAGAAGAATTGGACGAAGAACAACTCATCTCCATTCTGAACAACTATTGTGAAACCCATGAACAAAACGTTTGTCTGGTCGAGAGTAACGGAAATTTTGCGGTCCACGCCGCAGCAGCTCGGGGGCATCTCAAAGCCTTACAGCTTCTTGTGGAGAAGGGAGCCGATATAAATGTGAAAGACAAATTGGGATGGACGCCCCTTCACGTGGTGGCTGGGTATAAACCGAACGGATGCATGAATATGGTCAAGTATCTAGTTGGACGGGCTGATTTGTACGCTAAGAATAAACAGGATCGGACATTTCTTCACCAATTCATTTTAGCAGATCCATTTTTTTTTAAACGTTCACCATCACCATCTGCTTTCCATTTTATGGTGGAATATCTCATTGAAGCAGGCGAAATCAACCTGTTTAACGTTTCGGGAGGAAGCTGTGGGGTAACCAATAAAGATAATTGCGGATCTTTCCCATTACAACTGGCAGTAAGAAACCTAGAGCCTAAAATAAGGACGCTAGAACGCCTCCAATCGTGCAACATTGATTTCAACGTAGTTGACAAATTGGGGCATTGCATTTTGTTCAATGCAGTTCAAGGCTCCCGGAGAGTGAAATTTATCTCAACGCTGATAAACCGATTCAAAGTGAACTGGAAAGTCATTGACCAGGGAGGATGGAATGTTCTTCATCACGCAGCATTTTCTAATGAATATAAAAGCTCCGATCGCCTCAAATTCTTTCTGGAAATCGGAGGACTGGACGTGAATAAACTCAACAATGAGGGTGAAACGCCCCTATTTTGCGCTGTCAACAGTGGTAAAAAGAGGGATGTTTTACAAAACTGTAAACTGCTTGTTGCTCATGGAGCTGATGTCAACATTTCGAACAAAGCAGGGGTTACTCCATTAGCAGTAGTTGAATCAAACTTTGAAGGGCATGATAAAGCTGAATTGATGGAACTGCTTCGCAATCATAGTTAACGGGGGAAATCAAAATTTAGCAATGAAAGATTGTCAATTAATATATTATTCACTTGCGACCTTTAGGCGAAACGGAAGTTAGTAAAATTGGCAGAACAACTAAGTATGCCCACCCCAGCACCCCCAGCACCTTGGATACGTCAAACTGGTCGAGACGTATCTCAAGAACAAACGGAAGCTCAAAATTAGCGGGAGCGAGTTTGTGCGGCGGGACGGGCCATACAACACTTTTTATATTGAACTCTTAGTACCAAACCAACTAACCATCGCTGTTGTTTACTACATTGGTAGCAAGCACAGTGTATCGTTCTTTAAAATTTAAAAAAAAATCGCATACAAAATTATACATTCATGTTTTTTTCCTGATGCTGGCGTAAGCCAATTGTACTGGTTATTAAGTTTCACTTCAAATCTAATAAAACGTTGATATCGTAGGAGAGAACAGGCAAACAATCATTAAATTAAATGGTCGACGGACAGACAGACTGCCCAGCCAACCCTGGCAACCTACGTTTCATCCAACAGTAGCACGTTAATACAACCGTAGTCAAATTTTACCAGGTATCTCGCCAGTCAAGTGGTGATTGAAATTGAATTTTTTATTCGGACATACTTCAGTAAGTTACATAATACATCCAATTGTTACAATGGTATCAGTTAAAGATTAATTAGCTGATCTCCCTACCAGAACAATATATAGGCATAACAACTTTTCAATTATAATTCCTAATAGACAATATTTAGAACCAGATTAAAATACCAAAAGTCGTTAACATTTACATCCTTAAAGAACAAACTAAATTCTCAGGCAATAAAGTTCTCAGCTAGTTTTACATATAATACTGAATAAGCAAATCGGCTACTAAAGTTCTCTTCTACTACTTTATTACATACACAAGCGCTTACTTTACATAAGTCAGTAGTGCGAAGCAGAGCAGTTAATTAAAATTATTATGAGAAGGTATATTCTGAGTGGGTCGTTAGGCTAAACTTCGGGAGACTCTTCAAAAGTAGTGTTTGAACCATGCGTCAGCATCATAAATACATGCACCAGTTATTTGTATGTTAGTACTACCGATAAAAGACGCTGCTCTTGACGTAAGCGCAAACAAAACAGCGGCACTCTCATTCAGTTTGATTTGCTGCGTAAACAGATAATAAGAAGACAGATGATGATCAGTTGAGAAGTGAGGTCCACATGCATCTGACGTGCATTTTTGTTAGAATGTGAATTTGCAATGTTGGGAAGGAAGAGATATAGTTAGTTTCGAAATTTGCAATAATTTCATCTTGTGGAAGCTTGTAAAAGTTAAAGATGAAGAGATATAAAAGACTGGCAATTGTGACCACTGCCGCTGCTGCGGTATTAATTGTGGGATTCTGCGTGCTTCCGGTATCCACGGGGAATTCACACTCGCAGTCCATGCCGGACTATGGGTCTCGTGAGGTGATTAGTTTGGAGAAGATGAACATTTACGAACAGAACATCACACTGTCTGGCTTCTCTGCTGGGGCTTCCATGGCCATACAAACTCATTTGGCCCATTCAAGACTGTTTAGTGGGCTGGCTGTATTCTCGCAAAGTAGTAGCTAAACTTGATTGACAATTAAAGAAAACTAAAAATTTTACAGGTTCCATTTGAAAGAGTTTTAAAAAGACGCTTAATATTTTTTCCAGCATTTTACCACTGTGGTCATCGGAGCCTGATTGATTTTGGGATTCGCTGCAGTACAACTGGACTGGGGCTCTTTCCATATAGGGTCAGCAGCTCGGTGGATGACGCCAAGGCGTATGAGGAGAAGGGCTTGATTGACCCTTTGTCTAATCTACGTTCACAAAAAATCTTCATCTGGACAGGGGAACTTGACGCTTACATTCCTTCCGGTAGTGGAAGCCGTATTTTAGCGATGAAGTAGTCTAAACTAAACAGTAATTGGTCTTAATTATGTTATACCCTGTATTGATTTTAATTTTTAGATATGGTCAAAAAAAATGTGGAATTTTATGAGGCTGTTGGGGCGACTCCGGACAATGTTCGATTCACGCTGTTCACAAATGCTTCGCATCTCATCGTAAGTCCACAATAGCTTATCAGTTTTGTATATTAATATAACTGTGTAGTTTCAGATTTTACTTTTTAATTACAAAATGCATTTTAAATTACAGCCAACAGAAGACTTTGGTCCGGACTGCGAGAAAGACGCAGGAAAATCCTATTATTTAGGAAACTGTAAATATTCAGGGCCGTACCATGCACTTTCATACATTTTGAAGAAGGAACCGTTGGTTGAAGGTTAGACAGATCTAAATGAACGCTTATCTTATCTCACCCTCTGATAATAACCAGCTATACATAACATAATATGTAATACAATTCAATTCATAGATACACCGGATCTAGAGCAGCTCAAAGTATACAATCAATCAGAGTTTTACCAAGAGGGAAATATTCGGGATGTGGCGATGGGGGAAGCGGGTTTCATCTATATTCCAAAGCGATGTCTGGAAGAGGGCAAGACGTGTCTGCTTCACTTGAACTTTCATGGGTGTAATGAGTGGCCGTAAGTTACCACGCTCACATTTAAAGTTGTTTGTAATTTACATGAGGTACAGGATACTTACTGTATCTTTCAGTATGGGAGGAGGAGACAATTTCAAAATCCAGTTAGCTTACAGGAACCAAAAATTCGCCCACTTTAAATCAATGCAATTTCTTCTAAAATCGTTAAAGCATCCTAGAATTTTGTTACATATATAAATAAGGAAGAAATTGTATCATAATGAGCGATTTTTTTGCTTCCATGCAAGGATTTGAAGGTGTCTCCTTCTCCCATACTGTGATGCATATAAACATCTTGTAAATCATCTTGACTGATAAACTATTTAAATAGATAATAAGATCAATAAGTATATTATTTGTTATTTAGGCCAGACATTGCAGAACAGTACATAGTGAATAGTGGATTCCTCAAAATCGCAGAAGGTAGTAGCATCATCATGATTTTCCCCCTCACCACAAAGGTCCCCAAAAATATGGATGGATGTTGGGACTTTTACTCGTACACAGGGTCGAATTTTGGTAAATTGGCTAATTAATCGTGCAATTATTTTAAAATAGTCATGTCATGGGTATTTACAAATGTAGCATCCATCTTTACTTACTTCTAGCAACGAAGAAAGGCGCCCAGATCCAGGTTATCGAGAGGATACTCAACCGGGTTGTGAAAGGAGAGTTATAAATCAAGCATAATTATAAGGAGCGTGCCATGCAAATTTAATCGATGTAGAGTCTCATGAATCATGGAATTCACACCGTGGCCTGTGCTTCCAGTCATCAATTTATTTAAAGTCTTGTAGTTTAATGTTAATTTGTTCATTACAATATGACCAACGTGTAACGATGCTACCTAGTCAAGCTCTATGAATAAATACGTTGACTGATGAGCTCAAACATATCCGTTTCATTTAACTAGCCATACCATAGAGCATAGAAAAAAATGTGGAGTGGAGGAATGTAGAAACAACGCAATGCATTTTGTTTGGGACACCTGCCATATTATATAACGACTGATGAGTCATGATTCATAATTCTGGTAGCGAGCATGGTGGAGCCAAACACGTTGTAGAACAGAATTCATACGGTAATTTAAGAGGAGCTTTTAGTCTAGAATTTTTTAACATTCCATTTTAAATTTTGATTTTCATGCAATTAATCATATCAAATGTAACGGCTAGCGATCAGCAACATTAGTTAACATCGCCATTAGCATTCATAGTGATTTAAGAACTCGTATGGAGGTTGGTCAGCAGCCATTGCATTAAATCTTTTTGAAAGCCGCCGCCCGCCCGCCGATCATCATCATCATCATCACTGCTTGAAATCGTCGTGGATACTTGCTGCTTTGTTTACGTTTTATCATCCATTTCTCAAGGTGATCATTGGTTGGTCTGTAAATATATTTTAATTTGGCTGTAATAAAATTTTTAGTTTGTTGGTTGAAGGTTAAAGGTCGCCGAGCTAATTAAATTGCTAATTAAAATTGGAATCCAAAATTATTGAAGTCAAACCCGCGTTTTTAAGTGTGTTATCTGAAGGTCCTGGAAGGAAGCAGCTGACGGAGTTGTAGAGTCCTCGCTGGTGAGGTGTTCCAAAGTCCTGTGATTTAAATTGTTTCTTGGTAAGTTGTAATGCTGCTTTATCATCACAAATATGTAGATTATTTTTCCCAAATCCCTAGTTAAGTAAAAGATGATGGAGTAACCAACTTGTGGAACTTTTTTACAGCTCTATACCGGAAGACAAAATGGTCCCACCTCCACCAGAGCCCACCGATGAAAAGCCAATGAACCTCACTTCGATCAAGGATCCTCCTTATCCAAGAGTACGGGGTCAACGTCGCAACCACGCCGAGGTGGCAAAGGAGCACGCCCACTACTTCGCCATCGGTGCAATCGTGATGGTCAAGAGTCGTAGCATGAGACGTCCCATGGGGCCGTACAAGGTCTTGGAGCACAATCAACCAATGTACCACGGAGGACCACCTCAGTACATCTTGGCTCCTGATGTTCAGAATCCGGTACCTGCCGACTGGATACAAGTCAACGAGCGGGCTTTGTTCGACTATGATCCAGCCCAAGTTGGCGTCCTGGATCCCAACGATGATGATGAGGACAGTGAGCATGAAGAAGACGATGAGATCAACGGGGATTATTAAAACTAATCACATCAGCAGTTAAAATCCTTCATGTCGTCAGTAATCTCTCAAATCGCGCCCGATGCTCAACAGTCAACAGTCTAAAATTTGGAGCTTTAATAATTATTATTTTTATCTATACAGTGTGATCGAAAAAAAATCTGATATATATATCATGTTTCTCAAATCGTTAACTAATCTAATTAAATTGACAATTCCAACTATCGTAATATAGCTTTAAACAAAGTTTTAAAATGATCAAATCAAACAACCTGTAACAGCCATATGATCGGTAGCCAGTCGACCTTCCAAAATTCTTTATATTTACTTGATGAGTGTTTTAATGTTAATTATGGGTAAAAATCCCTAGAAAATTATTTTTAATGTCATGCCCAATCTATAGATCTGATCTTACTGTGATGTCACTAAATTCTAATCATTGCTAAATTGTATTGGAATGGAATGGATGGAAAGTTATTTTATACAATAAAGAAGTTCTCAGCTAATTGTTAACCTCTGTTAATTATTTATTGTTCATTTTTATAGATTTTAAGTTGCATTACATTTAATCACATTATATTCCTATCCTAAGTTCTTTCGAAACTAGTGATGTTTTTCCTTTCTCTGCTCATTTATGTAGAGATAGCTTTATCGTTTTGTGATAATCAAGTTTTCAACTATCTCATTTTCTTTCTTTCTTTCTTTCTACGTGGGAGATATCCACTCAGACTGATATTATAATTAAATGTATGATTTAAATAGTAGAATTTATGTAACGAGGATGATATATTCTTTTAAATGTTGCTGTTTAATGCGCATTTCATTTAATTTGCTTGTTTTTACTAAAGTTTGTGGTAGAAGACTACCCTGACATTGATTGCTTCTAGTTGCTCTTTTTTAATTTAATTAGACAGATTGTTTCCTTTTTTTTTGTTTAAAATATATTTTTAATTTTTTTAAAATAGAATATTTTTTTTAGTATTTGTGATCCTTGACGAAAAGGTCCTTGGCTGCTGCCGCCCCCACGACGGTTCCAGCAACGTATTTTCCTAATGAGGCTTCGCTGTTTGCCTGGAATGAAGACAAAAAGATAAAAATGTTGAAGTTAATGTAACTTTACAGTAATTTTTAAAATTTAGAAAGGATCCGCAGATCTCAAATTGCATCATATGTACAGTTTGTGCCATGCAAGGAAGGAGACAGGTATCAAACAAGTATTAAGAAACGACGAACATTTTAAAGGTCATGAGAATCTGTAAATAATTTAGTAATAAATAAATACGAACCAGTTCTAATTACAGGTAATCTACGGTTACGGTACGGAAAGGTGTGAATTTGGATAAGGTAATTGTTTTTTGGCACATGATAAGTGGGTGAAAGTTGTGTGGGGGTGGTTGCAGGTTGTGGTGATTTTTTAGTAGCTGTGTGCCTGGATAAAATTGCTTTTGGAAGCGGCCAAACTGGGAATGCTTCCCGCCACGTATTTTCCAGTTGAAGCTAAACTATTTGCCTACAGGTATCCAGGTGGAGGGGTAAGTGAAATAAAATAAATTAGCAAAATATTTGTATATAGTTAATAATACATTGCAACGTATAAACCACATTAATTTTTCAGTAATTAATCATTTTAATTTCAACAGGGAGAGAAAGCAGTTAAAATTGTGCTGGAGTTGTAACAATTTGTTAATGGGACTTACCTTTGCTCGTTTAAGGAGTTCGCCTTGACCAGCCTTCACGTTTTCGGCTTTTCCTGCCCACGCCCTCAAAACGGAAGCCTGAAAATTTTATTACGAAATATTTATTTTTTAATTTGATTAAAATTTCTGAGAATGAATTAAATTTCGTTTTATTCCTCCCAATACTTGCCTGAAGAGCACGACCATAGCTGAAGGTGAGAGCCCATGGTCTCTTTACCCCCGGGACATTATTGATAGCGCACAAGTTGACACTGGCCTCCTCCTCGGATTGTCCACCAGAGAGGAAGACAACGCCGGGAACGGCAGCTGGAACAGTCCTGGAAAGAGCGGTCACGGTAGCCTTGGCATTCTGCTCTGAAGTGAATTTTGTCGCGCAGGATTGTCCGGCGGTGACCATGTTCGGCTTGAGAAGGGTTCCTTCAAGGAACACGTGATGATCCTGAAGTGCCTTGTAGGTGAAAGCTAACACGGTTTCTGTGACCTTCTGAGCGCGCTCCAAATCGTGATCACCATCGGGCAAGACCTGAAAAGTCACAGAAATAAAGGTAACGTTTAGTAAATTGAAATAGTCCTGACATTATTATGTACTTCCACGCTGGTATGTAAATTCCTTATGGTTTTTAAAGGTTAAAACTACTGACCTCAGGCTCAACAATAGGAACAAGTCCGTTCATTTGGCAAATGCTGGCATAGCGAGCCAACACATTTGCATTCTCCAGACAAGCCTGGTAGCTTGGAGTATTCTTTCCAATCTTGAGGACGCACCTCCACTTGGCAAACTGGCAACCATCCTTCTTGTACTGGGCGCACCTCTTTCCCAAGTCATCCAAACCCTGAGTGGTGGACTCTCCCTCGGATCCCATCAAGTCGACCACTCCAGTATCCACCTTAATTCCGGGGAGGATCCCGAGGTCCTGGATTTTCTTGACGAATGAAGTTCCATCATCTGCCTTCTGGTACACGGTCTCGTGGAAGAGGATCACCCCAGAGATGTAGCTACTGATCTCCTTATCTGTGGTGAAGAGGAGTTGCCTATAGGCCCTCCTGTTCTCCTCTGTATTCTCAACCCCGATGTCAGAGAGCCTCTTCCCCATCGTGGAGACAGACTCATCGGCAGCGAGGATACCTTTCCCCGGAGCGGTAATCTGGTTGGCAATTGTTCGGAGCTCATCTTGGAGTTCCTGAGAAGGGTAGTTGAAGTAGGTAGTCATCTTCAATTATTTTCTGCAGAAAAAAACAAATCCGAAAAATATCTCAAACTGAGCTATTATCCTTTCCTCTTTGCGAGTCAAATGCTTTATGGAATATGATGATGATGTGGGAATGAAAATGTCAGACACTCATTACGTAATTGGGGAAAAAAGCAATGTGGACCCATATCACCGACTTGGCAACTTCATCAGTGATAAATAGGCTGATGTTGAAAGTATGGCATGGTGTCATGATATTGGAGTAGATGAGTACATAACGTATCTGTGTAACGCACTTTAGTAAAAATATAAATTGGCAATGCCAACATAAAATTTTAAATGCTTCTGCCAGTAATATAAGTATAGAACTAAAGTACATTTACCAAGAAGGTAATGATAATTATGTGACTCCCCATTTGAAACAAAGGTTAGAACGAAAGAAAAAAAATGTATTTCCATAGCTCTAGCTGAATCCAACCAAGTACAAACTCTGAAGGACAGTTGGAAACCATCGGAATTCCTCTATTAATATTCCTCAAAATCTTTTATCATTTCTTATTTAGACTCTACTTTTGACTATATTATGCAAAATAGTTAGTTTTGGACCGGCTTTCCTCTGTTTAACAAGCGTCACATATTTGTGACCTACGCTTGTTCGGCTTTGATATCAGCTTTTTTATCATTTTGTTTGGTGAGCTTCGTTTTTTTGACAGTTCACGGAAAGTCAATATCCAACAAGAATCAACGACTGGCTCATAAGCAGAGAGCTATAAAGGTCTACGTGAAGGTCGGCCAAAGTCTGATCATCAATTTTGTTTTCGTAAAAAACCATAAGATAAAAGATATGCTTTGGTCAGTGGTCCCATGCAAAGCCATTTAAAAGTGCAGGGTGGAGGTATAATAATAATGTATGCTTTTGTGAGATCAATCATTTCAATTGACTTTTGGATCCGTGAAAAAATTACAAGAGGACAACAAAACTATTTTTCTGACCTATCCTTGTCCTCAGCTCATGGCAGCCGATTTCAAGCTGCATTAAAATAATAATAAGATTATGCTACATCATATCTACAAAGCTGCATTTACTAATAAAAATTAAACATTAAAAGAATCCTTGCTTATTTAGGTATCCAAACCGCTATAAAACTGAGATGACTGAGATTCGGGTAGTTTTTGCCAAAATAGTTATCAACTCCATCTCCCTTCGCTTTAAAAACAACGAAACATTGAGATTTCTCTTTAAAATTTTTATTGAACCGGTCATTCCAGTTTTCTTTTGGTATGATCCGATCCTCACGCGTCCTTCTCAAATTACTTTCTTTCCATTACAGACCTACTTTTTTTGCCTTCCCAATTCCTTCCACGCCATGATGGAAAGAAGATGATCACACATAAAAAAATATTTCTCATCCTTTTTCACTATACTTCCCTACGCATCATGAAAAGCACATGTATGATGTGATTTCTGATTGGAGCAATCATGATTGCACGATCTTCATCATTATCAATACTTATTATCAGGATCATGACCACGAATGCAACCAGAAAATATATAAAAGTTTTTTCATATCATTCGATAATGCGAGAGATGATCCATGATCATATCATGCATGATCCCACTACACCCATCAAATGGAAATATATTTTTGAGAGAAGAAGAATGCACATGTATATTTCACCATGATATTTATGAGCAGTTTTTATCTCTTGGAAGGGAAACCGAAACCAGTTACTATGCGCTGTAAACTGTGATGTAGAGAGAGTCATGTGCCGATGCCGATGATGCCGATGCGTTGTGCACAGAGCCTAATACCTATGAAAGAGGTTCAAGGATACTATAGATCGTCTTCTTCATCCCATATACCATTTCTCTTTTCGTAACCGGATAAAACGATTTTCGACATATTAAGGGGAAAAAAAACTTTGAAATCGGAAGGACTTATCTTAAATAGGGACTTTGGGATGGGGAAATAGCTGGATTAGTTACTTAAATATGAATGCCGGGCCAATGCTATGGAAATTTCGATTTGAAGATTTGAAATGGATTCGTACATATATACACGTAGAAATACGGCCTCTATATATGTGTGCATGTAAGTTGGGAGGAAGCTTAAGATGGGGACTTAAAAAGTTGAGAAATATATGGTTTTTACTTACCTTTAGGAAACGAATGAAAATGGAGAGAGGATGGAATGCTTTCTATGACACTTGGCCTTAAGGAAATTTAAATTTTTTTTTGAATTTTCTTCGTCAGTCAACACACAACAGAAGCAACCGAGCAGGAGTAAGCCACAATTTGAACTGAAAGGCGAAAAGCTGCCGTAGTTCTCACTCACCTTTTCCGTCTTAAAAACCTTGGGATGAATACGAATGCAATATCCACCAGAAGAACTAATGCAAGCCACAGTATAACGCCATATCATGGAGGAGTGTTCCATTTGGGTGGTGATAGCGATGATGGCGTAGTTATAGTAATATTACTCCATTCTATACTCTTTCTATGTGGACAAACATATTTATCATATCCAGAGGGATATAGGGAAAAAAAACATAGTTCTCTTCCCCTCCTCGTCATCCTCCACTCTTGCACATGTTCCGAGCATGTTTCAAGTTGGATCCGAGTACTCTGACTTCGCTCTTCGTTCTGGCTCTCCAAATGAAAAAGTATTTTCCGCACGCTCGAAGCGTTATTTGGCAGTAGAGTAGAGCTACACTATGTGATATTGATAAGGAAGGAATATATTGTTGAGGAGCTGTTGCAGCTGCAAAATTAATGAAGGAAATATATATGCTTTTTGGTTGAGCAGATGAAAAGAGATAAAAGGAATTAGTCGAGTAAAGCACAAGTAAATACTTATAAAAAAACATGCAAATTATGCGGGGAAGCAAATTCATGATAATTAAACAAACGTTCCAGCTGCATTCTCCCACAAGAGTTTAGCTGAGCTGTCTATTTTTTTACTGAGAAAGCTATATTAAGTTGACCTTTATATGATTCTGATGTAAATTCTTTCCATAGGAAAAATACAAGGCAGAGTTGTGCTGGGAACGCACTATCAAAGCATGTCAGCGCATTTTTCTGTATCATTGTCTTTTTACATGGATGTGTTGGTTTGAGGGAGTGCCGGTCGAGTCTTCCTGGGCAATTGCAGCGGATGGTCCTGATGATGATGTTTCTTACGATTAGTCTCTGAAGCTTACTGAGCTGAAACTGGAGAAAGAAGACAGACTCTGAATAAAAATGAAATTTTTAAAGGTCCAGTTCTTTATTTGACAAAACCAAGTTGCATACTGAGATTTGTCAGTTTGGCCTCAAATTGTTTGCTTATGTTAATTGGTACCATCCTTTCAATTACTTGGAATTCCACCATTTTAATCAGCCAGGCTTCTTATAAGGAAGGAAACCAAAAACAGGAAATTTATTATAGGAACTACTAGAACCACTAACAAGTCAGTTCAAATAGTCACGAGAACAAAACTGGAATTTTTGTGACCTTGCACTCGACGTATGTAAAACAATCAGCATTTAGAGCTATTAGCTATGCAACGTGGAATTCAACAGTTTAACTTGAAGCTGGCTTGCTTACTGAACTGATAAAACGCATATATTTATAATATCTGATTTTGATAGATAATGCAGAGTTGTGGGATGGGCTCTGGATCAAGCAAGAGCAAGATATTTCAGTCAAGTCAGATTAAAAAATACATGCAGGAATGGGAATCGTATTTTGTATGCACTTAAGCTTGGGTAATTCTTCTTTTGATTTGGAAATATCTATAACATGAGGTTTTACACATTTATTCAAATAATTTTATCGGAAATTTCACAATAAATAACAAATTAATGAAAAAATAAGTAATAAATATTAAATAAAATAAATTAAGCAAAGTGATTAAGTAAAATGATTAAGTTGAATGGAGAGATATGATTACGTCTACTGCCTTGAGTATTCCAATTGGAAGCTTTGGCTAATGCATTTTATTTGTCCAGGTTGAGTATTAGCATTATCATCTTGAGTTTTTCTTATCGGTCATTTGGAAAAAATCATTTGATGCTACAAGATGCAATCGTTTAGATTAACTTGTGAAGAAGTTAATGAACTACCAGCTATATACTTTGATCTTGTTATTTCATACTTACAAATGGCTTGAAGGACACTCCTTGCTAAAGTTTCAAAGTCGGTGTAATCATCCGTTGACTCGATAACATTGAGGAAGCTGTCAAATGACCTCTTAAAGTTACCTGCCACGCCGACCTGTTTAAAGAATCCGACACGTAGGAAAATCCACGTGAGTCCAATCATGAAGAATCCGTAAAGGACGAGCACGGGAATTAAGCGAAATCTGTGAAGACTTTTTGGAGGATCACCGACACCGTACATGGTTGAAGGAGGTGAGCCATATGAGGAAGAAGGTGGGGAATCGTCAGAGGGAGACGGGGGTGAGTCATAGGCGGAGGATGGAGGGGAAGCATAAGAAGCGGCCGGGGGCGAGTCATATGAGGGAGATGGGGGCGAGTCATAGGAGGGGGATGGAGGAGAGGCATAGGAAGCGCTCGGGGGCGAGTCATATGAGGGAGATGGAGGTGAATCGTAGGAGGGAGATTGGGGCGAGTTATAGGATGGGGATGGAGGGGAAGCATAAGAAGCAGCCGGAGGTGAGTCAAATGAGGGAGATCTTGGTGAATCGTAGGAGACAGCAGGAGGTGAATTGTAGGAGGAGGACGGTGGTGAATCGTACGAAACTGAAGGCGGTGAATTGTTTGATGTAGATGGAGGTGAGTCATATGAAGGGGCGGGGTTGGGTGCATTATACTCGTTGGATGTTACGTCAGAGTGATCATACGTACTCACTGGATGAGATTCAAATGAAATGGACGATGAAGGTGATCCGGCATCGTAGGAATTAGAAAGATCCGAGTTATACGAAACCGACAAGGACGGTGATGCTGGAGCTGAATGATGTGAGTTGGATGACGAGGAATCATATGCACTTCCACCAAAGGAGTTTATTGAAACTGAAGGGGAATGCGACTCATACGTTCCAGACGGCTGCGCCGGGGCTGCTGGTGATGACGGTGCAGGTTGTGCGATAACAAAGGTTGCAGGGCCGTCGTACGATTGAGATGAATCTGGAGATCCCAATGAATCTGATGGGGCACCATAAGATTTTGAAGGTGTTCCATGATGCTCACTTGAAGGCGATTTGTTGGAATCTAAATTCAATGAAAAGTCTCACGATCACAACATTTTCACATTCTTGTTATGAATGTTATGCAGCTTGTAAATACCATCATGTATGACTTATCTTACCGAGGTAAATGGGCGTGTCAAACTGATTTAAAACTCGTCTTCTAACCCCACCACTTGACGTTGACGAAGTATACATTGGTCTTAGTGGGACCGGTGCTGACCTTGACACCTTTGGATACTCCAAATTTTTATTTTTACCCGGTTCCATCCCCATCACAAAATGAATTAAAAGTAAAGAGATTAAAGGGCCTCTCATTTTTTTAACAAGCTCAAAAAACTGTCTAATTAATGTATCCCACACCTTCACTAATCACATTGAGCAAACGTTAAGCAGTGTAGCAAAACCCTGAAACGACACGCACCTCACAGGCTTGTCCTCGTCTGAAAAAGAGATACTGAGACGAAAAAGTGTGTCAGGGAAACTTTCCTTGAGAATAATACTCAAGCCATTCTGGTTAACTCCTGCATTCGCGTAAAACAACTAGTGTGGTTATTCGAAGATCTAACGGGATCTTTAAAATATTTACATCCATCCATATTTAATCTTCAAAAGATGGCATGGCATGTGACTCAAGACCAAAGGCGAAAATGTGCATGGGAAATGCATAATACATTTTTTCTCGTTGTGTAAAAAGAATTTGCTTTCACTGCTTCTGAATATCGCAGGTCCTTCAGCTTAAAATAGTAGATTAATATTCAATTGGATTTCAATAGGGAAATTTTACAGCGCAGCGTAGCGTCTGACTTCGCATATTGAGTGAGTTGGGGCATTGGGAAACGACACTTATTTTGCTACCCCACAGAATATCAACATTGTGGAGAACGTGACAAGTAGCAATTATATTTTTAAAGTCAAACAACGAATTCCGACAACAGAATGAATCTGTTTAATAATATTTTTAGGAGCGTTTTTCCCGATGACGCTGTTCTGAACAAAAAAAAAACTGACCATGTATAATCTATTGTCTATAGTTGGGCAATATATGCTCGAGGAGGCTGTGGATACTGCTTATGATGATCCAAAAAATGCTGCATTTTTTGCAATGAGAATATGATACGACGAAGAAATTGTGTCCGTGTCCTCCTCCCCCGTCTTTGACAAAAGGTTTAATTTTAAAACAGAGAGTTGGTTTGATTTAATCATTTTTTCAAGCTTTCATACATCAGTTACTATTTGATTTGAATAATGTTGTGATATATATTTTAAACATAGGTATTTGTATAACACTGATTTGATTTTTAAGTTTTAAAACATTCGTCAGCAACTAATAAATATGGGTAAGTATATACATGGTATAGTTAACAACTTTAAAGTACATTCTTTATACAAGTTCATAATTTGTCAAGATCAACAATTTTAAATGGTAAATTTGGTCCCATTTCTCCAGCTGATAATTGGTCCACTAAGGTTGGTTCCCGTAAGTCTTCCAATTATTATCTCCAGTCCCCCTACATCACTAAAGTTGCATATTTACAACTGCTACTATATTGAGTATGTATGATTAAATAATTAAATTGGAATTAACTAAAAGGATTTAATATAGCATATGAATAGCATTTTTTCGGTAAGTACGAAATCACAAATTCATGAATCGCATAGCAAGTTTGAAAATCCGACTTTCAGCTGCCCAAACACCATCACTAGTCACAATTTTAAATCAGGTAAAACACTCTGCTACTCTGCTCATACAATAAAGAAAGTAAAAGTTAACTAATAAGCATAATATCAAAGCGATAGAATCCCGCTGATGAACGGTTCATCAGTTGTTATTAATATATTGCTTGTTACAATTAATTAAAAAGACGGATTTACTGTACAGGACTAAATGAATCTGATTTTAATGTTTGTGAAATGAACGCAGTCTTGCTAATTTCTATTGTTCCCAATTTATTTACAAGATACGAGCTTGTTCTTAAATCACACGCTGATAAGAGGTTAGGTTATCGGGAGAATAATTATATTAATGTTGATTAAAAGGTATGCATTTACACGGTTTTATCCACTTTCGCAGAGATTATATATGGGTTGGTTGATTTTTTAATATCGCTACAATGACTACGTCTACTCAGTACATGATCTTTGCACATTATCGAGAGCCTTAGCGGAACTTCATGTGAGAGACCGCGTTACTCAGATAGTTCACTTCCAACTGGAGCTGCATCACAGCCCTGTCCAGTTTATCGGCAGAATCCAAAATTTCAATGGATTGGGTGAAAGGGTCGTAGCGAATTTCGTATGGTCTTGACATGCACTCGGCAACCCAGCGCCTGAAAAAACCGATAAGTGGGCATACATAAGTAGTACTAAAAAAAGTGATAAAAAGATTGAAGATGTGTAACCATATTTTAAACTGACCTAAATTTCTCCTTCATATCTTCAAAACTCTCTGCCACAAAATATAGGTCTTGGTAATCCTGATCTTGATAAGTTTGCACTGCAGTCACCTTCGGATCGAATAGCTTGTGTGCTGGCTTATCTGACAAAGCATGCTCCAACTCCCCATAGCTGCTGAGGAGGCCGGCACCATACGCCTTGGTAATCCCTTTCTCCTTGCATAAACCGAATTCAACCGTAAACCAGTATAACTTTTAAACAGCATAGAAAAAATTAAGTAATTAGGATTTTCCTTATTATGCCAACTTTGGAAAATTTGGTCAGAGTTAAAAAAAGAGATCCCATTTGCTTCATGCCAGTTTAACTGAAATTAATTGTCATTTAAAAAAAGTCTGTACCGTTGAAAATTTCTCAATTTCCTCATCCGTGGCCCCCAACGACGCCAATCCAAGTTCTTGCGAAAACTGTGCAAAAGTTGGGTCAACAAGCATTGGAACGTGGCCCAATAGCTCATGAATGCAGTCCCTGTAACATAAAAACATAAAGTTAGAGGAATGGAATTGATAATGATCAGTGATTAACCAGCCACATAAACTTACGGCTCTGGAGAATGATCCGGAGAAGAACTATGCCGAACGTACTGGGTGCACTGAAACACTCGAAATGCCAAACTTGCCAAAAAGTCACGAGCGGTTAGGAGACCTGCTGCGGGACGAAGTGTAAAGCCAGTCCGACCTGCAAATAAAAATGACAACTTTTGACAAATACATATTTCAATGAACAGCAACATCTCTTAATCTCCAGGCATACGTTTGAGAAAGTTTGAGACATCTTCCAATTGTGGAATGTTGTCCGGTCCATATCCAATTTCCCTTGAAAGTAGAGTAATAGCATCGACAAACTGTTTGCATGCGTGGGATGGTAGTAAATCCTCCACCTTTTTGTAGACATGACCCCATGTGGCAATCTCATTCGGTAAATATGTAACTCGAGGGATTGAGTCCCCACTGGAAATATTTTTAACTAATGACTTATCTGATTGGATGACTATTGTAACTTGGTAAACCTTAAATGTATTACTTTTTGTAATCAAAAGCAATATCCGCAATCATCTTTCTCCTCTCACGATATTTCTTATCAGCGAAACCAGGATGGTCCATATCCAAATCAGGTTCAAACTTTGTCATCAAGTGATTGCATTGGTCCAGTTCAGAAATGTGTCTTGGATACCATGGCTCTATGCATATTACACTTGGTTAATTAAGTGGGAAACAGTTTAATTTTAAATTTATTAACACATACGCTTTACTACCTTTAACAATGTGACCTTGCGTGGAGATCACATTTACCAAATATATCCTTGGATTTTGCCTCAGAGCACGAAGCATGCCGACCACATTACCCCACTGGATTTGCATCTTCAGCAGCACATCAAACTGACAGTTTTGCTCCCTAGATGGGCGAGACTCCATGTGGACCACATGACCTTTGCTTTCCTCAATCAGAGACAAGACGTGAACTAGAGTTACCATCCCATCCTTAAGTGTGAGCACAATCGTTGCCTCTTCCGGTTCCCTAGACTTGGATTTGGCCCCATCTGCCCCTTCCTCCGCTTTCTCAGCGATTGACTCAAAAGCTGAGGAGGTGGCTGCTGCAGCACCTGTGGTTATCACCTCCTTGGCTGCGCCAGCTCCTAATTCCTCGTCACATGGTTCCTCCTCCAATGTTGGTGAGACCAAAATTGTGTCATCGTCCACCAGAATGAGATCATCTTCAGAGAGCTCCGAGTCCCGACTCAATTGACGAATTTCTTGGAGCCAGCATCTCTTATTTTCTTTATTCTGTTGTGTTTCAAATCGGGCATCACCCACAAGGGAGCGGCGTCTTGAGGGGTATCCATTCTGATTAGGAACATTCCAAATTGGAACCATTAGCTCAATCATACTATACAAGATTTTATATTGGGGCATGTTGAGAATCTGCAAAGCATATATGGTTTTCGCTCATTTGCTTTCCTTTACCTCGATACTGTACGATTTCTTAATCGCAAAGCGTTCCCGATTCTTCCTACAAGCAACAATCATGCTACTACCGCCACTATTATCCTCCTCACGATTCCCCTCCCCGCCACCCCCAGCACCGCTCCTACCACCCCCGCTACTCACTTCTGGAGTAGAAAGTGGAAGCTGCCCTATGGCTGGCCCCTTCAATGAGCCCGGGACCCAAATAATCTTGTCAAATTGAGTTCGTAGCGTTTGGGAGGGGTCAAAAATTGGCCTGGGACTGTAGGAATAATTTATCAAACCGAACTTAAACTCCAGCTTAAACTGTTTCAGAGGAGTCTCAAAAAAGCAATGGCTGACGATTGCTCACAAGCAAACCAGAAAAGGGTTCACTTTCTCACGAAGAAAACAGCAAAGTGAAATGAGTCTGAAATCTCCCTTGGAATTTTGGTCTTGTGCTCTCACTCCTTCAAGTTATGGACTTACATACTGACTTCATGACTCAACTCACCACTCCACCGTACACTCTCAAGTGTTATTTAGAACTGGAAGCGGGGAGGGAAGCAACAGCACTCTTTCTTCTTCTCTACGTCTTATTTAGTCAAACCAAGTCAAATGTTACGAAGAGCTCTACGACTTTTCTAGCGTCTTTGCTAACTTCCTTGCTTGAACTATCTTGTTTCACTGTCGTCCACGTTAAAATCGTCATTCCAAGAGCAACTAATCCAAAAGGATTGAGTATTGGGCATTGCGTGAGCAATTTTAGGCTAGGAATACTTCTCCTCACTTACTTAACTGTCCTTATCGTTAACAAACGTGGGGAATAGCGTAAACAAAAATCTCAAACTAAAATTTAATTAAAAGTAGTCGCAAGATAAGCAAAGCATAATCCAAATTAAGCAACGTAAATAAACTGTTATCTCGTAAGACTTTCTTCACCTTTCGAAGAATTGCTGTACGTATATTTTAGTCGACTAAAAGTAGAAATGCGTAGGGTCAGACCGAACGGAAACTGGAGGTGGTAAGGTAGTATCATTGCACATTTTGATTGTCATTCACAAGAATTATGCCATATAATCATGACACCGCTTTCCACCCACCTCCACCCAAACTTTAAGCTTATGTAATATGAAGTAAGCTGATCGTTCTTTTCATGAAAAAAAAGTACTAAGATCATTTCCATGTCTTTGTTGCTAAAACCTAAGGTGGTCTTGCATTTCAATGAATTGACGCTAAAATGTTCAAAAGTAGAATAAAAGTGGTATGTTCCATTGAGGTTGAGTGTTATGATAAATATTCACAATTATTTTAATGAGCAAAAATGGGAAACTGAAAAAAAAAACAGCCACAAAGCTCCAAGCAGATATTTTTCTTGCTCTGGGATGCTGAAGAGGTGAATGGGGCAGTGTGAGAATTGGATAAACGCTTACCTTTTTTTTACAAATGTACCTATCTAAAGCGAATTTATCTTAAGATATTGATTAGTTATGATTACTATTCATTTCATCTTAGCTTTCGTAATGACAATGATTGATGCTTGAATTGTCAGTAAACCAAAATGAAAGATATTACATCAGATTCTTGTATTTATAGATGCGTGGGACCGACTGGAAAAAACCATTCTGCGGGGGCTACTGGTCAGGGTTGTATTACTGTACCGTATGAAATTTCCCACCTGGCACATATACCGGGTTCAAATTATTAAATTTTAATTGTGATAGTATCCTTTACCTCAATACTGTAGGATTTTGTGATGGTAAACCTCTCCCGATTTTTCCTCGTCGATACAATCATCCTTTCTCTGAACAGTTCTTCAAAATTTGCACAGAAAAGCTTGACTTCCGAATCTAATATATAAACAACGCGTACAATTCACAAGAAGAAGCTTGGTGAAAACAAACAACTTGCTTATCGTCTTCCGTTCCACTCCAAAATAAATCCTTCTTCGTTGAATGAGGAACTTTGATGAAATGAAGCCTAATCGGGAGTGAGTGATGATGGGGAAACTTTAGAGATCTTTTTAGCTACAAGGGGTTTGTATTCAGAAACCAAACAAGTGGTTTCGGCGGAAGTCAGCTCAGCAAGTCCGTAATACACGTAGGCTGAGACTCTCCCACTTGATGATTTAACTGGGCTGTTGCTTTCTCCCTTCAACTGTACCGACTGATCCTGGCCGCCTCCCCTTAGCCCACCTTTTACATCCACTCATATTACCAAATAGGATTTTTGCATTTGCACCCAAAGTGGAACCGTTTATCCTCTATTCATGAGAGGAATAAGTAAGTAAGCGTGCTTAGGAAAACAGTCCTTTTCACATCTTTGTGTATATTAACATCTCATAACATTTTATATGATGCCTTTTATGTAGTGATTTTTTTGCTAATCTTTTTTTAGGGAATTGTTTTCCTTCATGAAAGCCAAGGATTGTTGCAAAGTAAGTTGACCAACCTTTCATAACTTGGCAAGCAGAGGAAAAAAATCTCTGCCCGGAAGCATTTCCGCTCCCTTTACTAAACACTGCTCATTTCTTTGTACTGCCTTGACGTTCCCGGACACAGGAAATCGGAAATACGAAAATAGGTGATGTCAGAAATTATATAAGTGTAAACGAAGGGGAAAGCTGAGACTTGGCTCATATGTCCAGTTTATCATCATTATTATGTGGTACATAATCCTATTATTATTAAGATATATCTATTTTTGTTTAAGGAAGGTGGGTTGGTGATGAAAGTGGCGCGTAGCAGAATGCTAAAGGGCACTCAATCTTCTCCTCCATCATCAACTAGTGTCCAGAGGACACACTTTCGGTAAAAATCATTTTCATGTAAGCCTGAGTTAATACCTGTTGACGACTCGCATTTCAATGAAGGAGAGCCCACGCACACCACTTCATCAGCTTTCCGAGGAAAAAATATGTGAAGGGGAATATTTGATTTTTTCTGTAGCTGTGATAGATGACTTGACTAGAGATAGTTCTTATGCAAGAGTAAAGAAAGGCGCAATAAATGATAAGTATTCAAAAGAATGTTCCGAAATGTTACATGTTGGCCTACTATAGCACTATATATTTTACTTAACAATGGAGTTGAGTTGTAGGGAAAGTGGGTACGATCATTGGTGACTGGAATTCAGAGATTCTGGAATGGAAGGGAGAAGCAGAACCCATAAACTACTATATATATTTACATGAAGTTGAGTCGGAGAAGATGGAGATGGAAGGCAATTCCGGATTTGAAGGGGAAAATGTGGCAGGAGGGAGGAACACGATAGATGAATAGCGGATGGAGTTGGTGAACCACTTAGCCCACTCTTAACTACTTCCGCTCACTCTTCCCCTGCAGTAATGGCTCATGAGC
The DNA here is from genome assembly GCA_034696885.1 of Lepidocyrtus paradoxus. NCBI lineage: Eukaryota > Metazoa > Arthropoda > Collembola > Entomobryomorpha > Entomobryidae > Lepidocyrtus > Lepidocyrtus paradoxus. The sequence continues at coordinate 23,792 of JAQGAH010000148.1, read as the reverse complement.
TGTCACATAAAAAAATAGATGGAATAAAGGCCGTTCCTTTGTTCTGCCATAATAGGACGAGTCAACTTGGACAAGATTAAGCTTTTCCCTTGATTCCCTCTAACCTGACCCTTTCTGGTCTAGTGTTGACTTAAATGATCAGCCCGCTGGTTTTAATTTATTGGCTAACTAGATTAATTACTTTTGAATGTGGTGGGGATGACGGAGTGTAAATAAGCATGCGAATTTTTAAGCGAGATCTGATTTTTTTAACAAGTTGCACTCAATCAAGATAAAGGAATGAGCACTTTAGTTCATGACTCATCATCATCATCATTATTTTTCATCTGGAGGAGGATGGAATTACTCGACCATTTTATATTACGCTTAACAATTTCCGCTCTGCTGTTGCTTTCTCCTTTCTCTCCCTTTCCCTTTGAAAGGAATCTAATAGCTGTACACATTACAAGCATCGGGGGCGAACATGCATTGACTGCTCCATTTTACATCATTTGACAAAAAAGGGAAAAAGATGTTAAGATTTCTATTGAGTGAAAGCAGTAAAAGATCAAACCAAGCAGACCAACTCACAGTTCACCTCCTTTCTGTAGAAATATTTTTATAGGGGCTTACAAGCCATTTTTTTATGTATTTCGGCTCCGATTTCCCTCAGTAAAGAGAATGGGAGCATGCCTACGTGTTATGAGTTATTTTTAACTAAAGTGGGTGACAATTGCACTTCCTTTGATGGACTTTAATGAAGAGTTAATGGGGGAAAATGATTTTTTTCCAATGCCGACCCATTTTTTCAAAGACAATCATATATTTTTATTTAAAGTTGAATGTTGTAATGGATATTATTGAATTGTAAAAGTGTTGAAATGTAAGCGTACAGTAAATGTAAAAAGGGCTAAAAGAAATGAAAGGAAGAAAATGTTCAGCGTTACAATATTGCTATAAAATTATGTTACAGGGACAGTAAGTATTATATAACATATGTACTATATTTATACCGGTATATTGTTTCTATTATTGTATTACGACGGACAAGATATAACTGTCAGCGAAACTTCATATGCGACACCGCGTTACTCAAATAATTCACTTCAAGCTGGAGTTGCATCACTGCCTTGTCCAGCTTATCCGCAGAGTCGAGGATCTCAATGCTTTGGGTGAATGGATCGTATCTGATCTCATATGGCCTTGACATAGATTCCCCTGCCCAGCGTCTGTCCAAAAAATGACGGAAAATTTAATTCTTAGAAAATGAATTAAACTCATTCACTTATCGGATGAAGACCTTCATCTCGAAAGAATAACAAAGTGAAATGACTACACGCCACACTCACCTAAACTTATCCTTTGCATCTGTGAAGCTCTCTGCTACAAAATAAGTGTCTTGGTATTCCTGATCTTGATATGCTTGAATGGCAGTGACCTTCGGGTCGAAATTCGCATGTTGTGGTTTGTCCGACAGGGCGTGCTCCAGCTCCCCATAACTGCTCATTAAGCCGGCCCCGTATGCCTTCGTTATCCCGTTCTCTTTGCACAAGCCGAACTCAACGGTGAACCAATAAAGCTGGAACAAAAAAATCAAAGATAATCACACTCGTTCGGACTCCTTTCATAAAAATTACTCCATAATTTTTCTATTTAAAAAGATAATTAAATTCACCGTAGAGAATTTTTCAATTTCCTCGTCCGTTGCGCCCAAAGAAGATAAGCCTAGCTCTTGGGAGAACTGAGCGAATGTGGGGTCAGCAAGCATTGGGACATGTCCAAGTATCTCGTGGATGCAGTCTCTAGATATTGCAAATTAAGTCAATTTCCTCATTATCTTCTTTTTTTGCTGGATAGATAATGAGAATCATTTTTCATTTTTTTCTCCTTACGGCTCAGGAGAATGATCAGGGGAGGACGTATGACGGACATATTGGGTGCATTGAAACACGCGGAAAGCAAGACTAGCCAGGAAATCTCGTGCAGAGAGGAGACCCGCTGCGGGTCTTAAGGTGAATCCGGTTCGTCCTAAAGAATAAAAGAATGGGAAATGACTGTTGACTTCATAATAATAAGAATATAATATGGAGCAAGACATTTGGTCAAAGGAAAAAAAGGGCGAGAAAGAAAGAAAGTGAAAGATGGATTGATAAATAGCCGGGAAAAAAGTAATAAACTTTACGTTTCAGGAAATTGGAGACGTCCTCCAGCTGTGGAATGCTGTTTGGTCCGTAGCCGACTTCCCTTTGAAGTAGTGTGAAAGCGTCAATATATTGCTTACAGGCATGGGTCGGCAGAAGGGAGACCATCTTGTTGAAAACATGACGCCAAGTGGCAATCTCCTTGTCCAGGTAGTCCACTCGAGGAATTGGATCTCCACTAGGGATAAATATAATGTCGTGTGAAAGGGGAAAAGGTTACCATTTAAAAATTACAGCCCGTAAAAGTATCTTTTGATTTTCTGGGGCAAAGTGAATTTTTTTTCGTACAACTTGTAATTAAAGGCAATGTCCGCGATCATCTTTCTTCTAGCCCTGTAAATCGGATCTGAGAAGCCGGGATGGCTCATGTCCAGATCCGGCTCAAATTTCGTCATTAGATGGTTACATAAATCCAGGTCGGAGATGTGTCGGGGGTACCAAGCCTCTACAAAATGTTATCAGAACTTTAGGAGGATTCTTCTTTTTTCATCAGTATATGAATGATCATCAGTTTGGTAAATGAATGACATTCTTTTCTTGCCAACCTTTGGCGACAGCCCCCGCAGAAGAAATCACATTCACCTTGTGAATATTTGAATTGAGCCTCAGCACCTTAAGTAAGTCGGTCAAGTTTGACCAGGTTATTTCCATCTTGACCAGAACATCAAAGTGGCAGTTCTCCTCACGTGAAGGTCGGGATTCCATATGGACAAGTAGCCCAGCCCCTTGCTAATCAGAAAATAACGTTGTGTTCATTGATCAAATAATGTAATACAACTGGGAAGTGAGCATTTTGACCTTTCCAATCATTTGCGTGTCACAACTCATAAAAAGACAAGCCTAGCCTCTTACGTCAATGATCTTGAGAATGGAAGCCAAACAAGACATATTGTTCTTAAGACTCAAAACAAGTGTTGCTTCCTCCTCGCCCCTTGGCTCCACCTTGGTCTTGACATTAGGATGTGTCTTGCTCTTTGGCGGGGTGGACTTCTCACTCGATCCATTTTGCATGTAGACACCATTTCCAGTCGTGGTCATGGAAGCGGATTCTTCAACACCCCCGTTTGGAATAAACCCGTTTTTAATGTAGGCCATCCCTTCACCATTCCCATTTGAAATGGAAGGCTCCTTCAGAAGACTTTCCTTCTTTTGGGCTTGGTAGCCGTTTTGAATCACCTCAGTCCAGCAGAGATTGTCCTGTGTAAAAATTGTTACAAGTTTTTACTTTCTCCCTTCCTCATGCATATTCAGACATATAAGCTTCTCTCAAAACGATATGAGTCCAACGATTTAAGTGAACAATATGCAATGCCGTCATCAGATCCGTTTTTATCGTCATTTCCTCATCAAAGCCTTTTCACTCAATTCCCGATTCAACTCCCTCAAATTCAATTACTCTTCCATATTCCACCTCTCTCTTCCCTCCATTCTTTTCATCTAGGTAAAAAGGACTCCCAAGAGCTGAGCTATTTTCTACGTCGTGATAGAGTGCACCAACTATCCAACCATCCCAACCCTTTCACCAATAATACCCACTCCCAACAGCCTCAACCCAGGGAAAGGAGGGAGGGAGAGGAAGTATCAAATTAATTTCCCATTTTCATTTCAACATCTTAAAAAACTCTCTCGTGGAGTTTATAGACCCTCTCCCAGCGGAGATTCCCTCTAGCTGGGAGTGCACTTTTTTGGTGGAAAACAAAGGACTCTCCTTTCATGCCAGTCAATTCACAAATCTAGTCTGTGATCGGCAGATCATTGAACAACAAATATAAATCCATGCGTACGTCAATTTTTCAAATGGAAATAAATTCATGTAAAAAATGTTGCTTACTTCAGTACTGCTGTAGGATTTCTTAATAGGAAATCCCGATTCCGTCGTAGTTTTATTTGGTGTCACAATCATTTTTTCTCAGATTTACAAAAAATCCTCTGACTATAACAAAAATTAACAAACTGAAGAAGTCACACCAATCAAAATGGGAAAATACACACAGAAAGACACTGTCTTAAAGAAACTTAATTTTTGCACTGGCCCCCTTAACGCTCAACATCACTTTACTATATGAGTCCAACTGAATTTTCTCCGTTCATAAAGAAAACTTGCAAGAACCTCAGCAACGACCTTTCCGTGAAAACTCATTAGCCCTTTAGAACTGCGAAAGCTATGTAGTTGTCTAAAAAACCGTTCAGCTCAACTATTTACATTTTAATGAGAAGATGAGCATTTAGCCTAAGCATTTTTATAACTTACTGACTGGAGCCAGTTACGCTGGTTTCTGTCAAAGAACGTTGACTGTGCATCGCTTATATATAGTAATTTTCCAGTAAGATGGACATACTCATCTCAGCTCCCAATTTGCCCATGAAAATTTGCTCATCAAATTAAAATGATACGCAAAAGTGTGCGAGTTAACGTGTACGTGAGGATGGGAGCAGTTTAACAAGGAGAGAATATATCTTTTTATAAACTAAAGAGAGATTCATAAACATCGCTAATATCGTTATGAATATAATCCCAATAACAAACAAACATTGCGAGTTGGTCAGAGGGTGTTACCTTGAAACTTTTCGGTAAAGGGTACGGTACAAGGTAAAAAAATATTGTTGATGAAGGTAAAATGTATTTTTGATCCAGGTACAAGGCAAAATATATTTTTGACTCAGGTACAAGGTGACGTACAAGGTAAAACTTTTCAATGTAAGGTACTGTTTCAGGTAAACATTAAGGCTGAAAACGTGTTGGTATTATGTCTTATGTATATGTTCAAACACTTTAAAGTTAAACAAATACTATTTTCTATACACGAGGAGCAAAATCTAGATGCATATCAGTTTTGCTGGAGAAAAGTAAAGGTAAATACTTCTTGCTTTCTCTCCTGGTAAAAGTTTTCAGTAATGTCAACGTGTAACATCACTGCGCCACGTATGTATAAATTCATTTTTGTCTTTGAATAAATCAAATAATAATTATAAATAATAATAAAAAGTAAGGAACTTTCTTTCCGATAATACCTGATTCCAAAAAGGTAACACCCTCTGGTGATGATGATGGGCTGCGACCACAACGTCATATCAATATGTCATTGCTAGAAGATTATCATCGGCACTTACTAATTATAATATAGCAACAACTGCTCCAGCGTCTGAATCAAGGTGAAGATATTTTTTTTTAATCTCTGAGTCGTATTTGTATTATTTGCACTTAATTAGGTCAAGACGGTGACTTTGATGATAAACCCCAAACATTCATTCATTCATCCATCCACATTGATTGTACCATTTTGAACTGCCCATTAAACTGGAGTCTTGTTCATGCCATCTATACATGCATTCATATTTTTCCGATGCTATCATGATCGGCAAAAAAACCGACCGACATCATCTGAATACTTAAATGGGAAAAGGGTTCAATTGATTTCTGTTGAAAAGAAAACATTTGAAGTCCATTTTATTTCATTTCCGGCTTTCGTCAGCATCACTTGCGGAAATTATTTTAGGACCTTGTATAAAAATGCGAAAAAATTGGCGTTTGCGTCAGATTGGACCTTAGTCAAAAATGCTTTATCGAAAGCTAGCAAATGTATGCTATCAAATGCGTGATTAAGCAACAAATACGCAATCAAAAAATTATCCAATCAATTTGTTAATCAATGTATACTCATCAATTATGATTATCTCTGCAGCTTTGGAAGAATACACATTTGCCTAAATATGTGGATCATGTATTAATAAATGCATTTGAAAGCATATACGTTTGCAAATTTGCAAATACTAGTTTGTGTCAAAGCTCTTTTTATTGCATAGTATAGCGCCATGTGCGTCACAACATTTTTTATTCTAGGGTCACGTGGCATCATATTTGTACAAGCATTTGCTCTTTCTCAAGGTATTATATATCCATATTTGCGAAATTCCGCCCCTGAAATGTAATAATAATAGAACTGAGCATTTTGTGAGATTCCACCTTAAAAAATAGACTTTGCTTTGCTCAGTTCAGTCCCTTTTTTGCAAACTGATAGAGGGAGAATGATGGCAAAAGGAGATTTTTGATTCCAGCTAGGTTGCTCCATTACAGATTTTACACCATGTAAACATGCCCTCCAGCTAATAAACTGTTTCAGATTGCAAAAGGATAGAAAATAGATTTGTTTGATCCTGACAGTTTTTAAGAAGATAAATAATTTTTACGGCGAGTTGCTCTTTGGGAGTTTGTTTACGTTTTTCCTCGAAGATGCTGGAAACAAGCTGTTATTGATATTAGATGCACTGAATGACGCAACTTGTATCTCTTCAGAGTCAAATACGGCTACAATTTGTTTTGCTCAATAGGTATTAAACGAAGAGCATTTTTTCTGGTTGAATCTATTTATGTATATCCATGTTGCATTACCTCCGCCCATTACCTTCTAATTATACTTGTCAACATTATATTCATTAATGTAAATGGGGGGAATGCTCAATTAAAGCTGTCCAAATGGTCAATTGACTTTATATAAGCATTTTGCACCGAGATTCTCAAGATGCCCCAAAATTGTGATTGTGCTCCTATAAGCTTCTCCGAGGAGGATGGAAGCAGAGCAGAACATTGGCAGAATAAAATACTCTCGTCTGGGAGCAAGAATTATGGAAGTGTGACACCACACTGCATCAACAGGAATCTTGACACAGTAACCTAGAAATAAAAATCTGCAAAAGCTTTCTAATTACATTTTATTAGTCTACTTATACAGCCATAAGCCATGTACACCGGTTCATCCTGCAAAGATCTTTTAAAATATTGTCAAGCTTTTCCTTTAACCTTGTAAAAGCATCTGGAATGATCAGCATTTTATTACAGTGAAACAATTTTTTTGTTTGGTTTGGAATTTTCTCCGCCAAACTAGTACCTACGTGTTGATTGTCGCCTTTTGAAAACTGAAAAGGAATTAAATGATGCGGTGTTCTTTAATTAAAAAGATTAAAGAAGAAGTTATCCCGACTGTAATACAGTGACATCATCATGTATGCTACAGGGAGAGCGCGAACAGTTTGCAATTTTTGTTGTTCCTTTTTCTCCGCCAGCTGCCCTTGCCCTAGTTTGACTCTTTACATTTACGGAAGCGGTGGTCATTATTCTTCGCAATCGTCAAAATCAGATAAGGCACATGAGGTCTAGTATGACGTCCAAGTAATTTGGTGACGAGTTAGGATCCATTGGAATGTACGTCGTTAAATGCTCTCTAATGCTTTTACGCGGAGGGGATTCGCAACGTTGCAAGCTTTTTTGATGCAGCTACATGCACGGATAATGTGAGTCCAAATTAACTTAAAAACATGGCAAAAAAGCAAATTGGGTTTCAACTTACCTGACTGTTATGTTGCAAATCCCCATCCGCGATAATAATCAAGAGACAAATAGTTTAACACATTTTATTCTTGTCTATTTATTTATATGATTCTTACAAAAAATTAAGTTTTTATATCTGCCAAAAACATTAAGGTAAAGACTCACGATACAAGAACGTTCTTAGACAAAAAATTATAACTGTTGTATAAAACAGTTGTATTTGTATGCAGTCTAAATTTGTGGCCGGGAATTCAACTGTTATATTTATCCACACATATTTATTAGATCTTCGGAGATCGCTTTTTCTAGTAAATAAAGAAAAATACGCATTTACTTCTGGAAACAGAATTTCTTCGATTGAAACCTAAAATGTTTTAAAACCTCAAGTTTGATTTAGAATATGTATCTCAGTTGTCACCATGGATATACTGCGCGAGAAAAAAAACATATATACATTTATACTGCGACCCTGGTTTCGTACTTCTCGCCCTTTGCCCCTCTAAGCTGCTCCTTAGAGAGAACATAAAGTGAGAAGTAGAATATATCAAATTATAATAATATTGTTTCTCTTGATTATATATGGACTAATCATGGAGCAAGATACGCATGAATGAAATGATTCGGAACAGCAGGTCTTTCTTCCAACTTATCGTATTCCAGATGAAATTCCTTTGCCACTTTCCTCCAACTAATGGGATCGAAGAAATAGTAAGTTCCGCGCTCAAAATTCGACCCTTTCTCGACTGCGGTGACACCCGGAGCCCGGGTTATCCATATCTTCTCCTCTTTATGATACCTCCAATCACGATTGTACAGTTCGGCGGCAGCGAGGATTTGAAGCACATCTCCAGTATAGGTATAAAATAGGTAGAAGAGCAGTTCATCCTTGTAGCGATTCATTTTCAGCGGCGCGAGTTTTTCTCTAAATAAATACAAACATTAACATATATTTGCTATTACCATGAATCATTTTATTATATTTTATTGAATTGAATATTATTACATTGTTAAATACAATTCAATTCCTTACCTAATTGAAGAGACAAACTCGTGACCGTGACGTATTTGATCACTTATATTATATTCCTGTGGTACGGGATATTCAACATCTTCTGCACGGACGGGGCCTTCACCCCAAGGGCCGGCAAAAGTGGGATACAAGCTATCGGTGGCATTCAAATTGAGGCCTAGTGCTGTTAGGTCGAAACCAAGAGCTAACGACACTAGGTTGGGGTCTGTGTCCGCCACCCTTATGAAAGTGAGCAGTCCGACCATACCAAACTGATCGTTGACCATACTTTTAGGAATATTCGTTACTTTTCCTGGAAAATTTCGAGAAAAACAGACTAATTAATAATTAGTATATTGCGATTAACAAAAAGTTATTGGTTACTACGTGAATAAATGCATTGATATGGCTTACCCTCAGGCGATGTTATTATTCCGCGTTTAGGCGCCCCCTTCTCCTGAGGTTGACCAGAACGTTGATCGGTGAACTCAATTGGTTGATTACTACTAGGTGTTGCTTTCCCGCTCGTCTCATTTGCCATCGTTGATGGGGGCGTCGTACCAGGCAGTGCAGGGAAGTCTTCCGAGCTCATCGTGAAAGCACTTGACTCCGATTGAGGTGTCTTGACCATTCCTACTGAAAATGTAAAATTAATACCTTGGTTAACAACAAAATGTTCTTTGAAATTATTGTGGCTTAGTCTCTTCGCAGCCCAGCCAAATGCGATCCACGCTACGCACCATAGGGCTTTGCAGGCAAGCTCTGGTGATATGAGTCGCCCTGTTGCAGATTGCGGCTCGTCAGGGAGGGGAACTCTGAGGGGTCGAGAATTTGGGGGTGATGATCGGAATTGGTTGGGTAGCCTGTGGGCGTTCTTTGCCCACCCATGCCTAGAACACCCATCCCACCCGGCATTGGACTTGAATAACAAACAGCCAAGATGCAAAACAACAGATATGACAAGTTATGCATTAGCCTAGTTATGAATTTGCAAAATTTATTTTATCGGTTGATGTTAAGCAAAGAGGAACCACAAATAAACAGTTGCTAGCGGTTCCTCTTTCATTCACTCTGATACTCCATCAGAGTGAAGCAAAGAGGAACCAAAGTTTTTTTTATAAAAAACACCAACCAATTTATCCTAACCTATCCAATTTGAAAGCAAAATTTCAACGGTTCTCTTCTCACCCAATCCCCAACATCCGCCTGTCATGATGTCTAAGATATGGAGCATTCCTATTCATCCCTTGAGCTCCACTGGGCATCTGAGGCATACCTCTGTTTGGACTTAGCGGTGGCCCTCCTAAATTAGGATATCCTCCACTCCCTCCAAAAGTCGGAGTGATGTGGCCCCCTAGTGCGTTATTCCCGCGGGACATGGGCTGATTTGACATGCTGATAACACGCTCGCATTCAACAAAAGTTCTATTCTAGTAAAATAGGAGTTGGAGGAGACAACTGAAAATGCACTGGACATTCTACCACACACTAACAAACCAAAAGATGCGATGTTGACTTTCTTAACGTGTCATTATCCCCTTATCCAGCGAAGATAAGATTCAGAGGAGCGCAGCAAGGGTGCGTGACTCCCACCAAAAATGTCACCGAATGAAGCACAAAAAATGACTATTACAGGGATGCTGATGATAATGATGATGAATATAATTGCACTTTCCTGCCTGTAGACAGTGGTACGCTACAATTAGGAGACTAAAACGATGTGGGATAACCTGCGGCAACAAGAAAAACAAATGCAATTAGTAAAAACGGCAATAATCAAAGTATTTGTTTTGTACCTCATTAAACTCCGAATTACTCGGAGTAACTATGTTCCACTAAAAATTCAACGGACTATCCGAAAAGAAGGGACATAGGCTAGAAAACGGTACTGACTCTCCGCTCATGGAAGTTTCCTCTTACAAAACTTTCCTCCTTCCCTCCACCAGCGTCTTTTAACACTTTTAACTATATAATCAGTACTTTAAATGGAGGAGCAACCCTCTCCAAACAGGCATTTAATGGGTTTCAAGCCTTTCTCAAACTTGGTTAAAGGCCATCTTCCTAATCTACTTTAGTTTATTAGATTAGTTAGAAAAAAGAAGGCGAAACTTCCGTTAAAGTTAACTATTGTTTATAAACAACACCTTTCTTTTGGCTTCATCCAGTCCCTGCTGATAGTGCTGATGTGCAGTCCAAATGCATCTTTTTCTCTCAAAACAAGACTCTCTGTTTGCCTATGCAAAAATGCACTTTCTCCACTTATGACTGGCTAGATTTCACTGGCTTACAACCAACAAGCTTTTGAGGATTCCCGCCCAGCTACCTTTCCCTATTCTCATAGATAGGAGAAGAGAAATGCATACTTTGAGCAATTTCCTAGGCTCTCTGATGGGGTGAGAGCTGAGGGTTTTTTCCATAAACTACGTAAACAAATTAGTCCCTTGTCTGTCTGCCAGCTCTCCTTTGTATTGCGCGAAGAGTGTACTTTGAGCATTGAGATTAGCATGGGATGATACGAACGTTTTCAAGGAGAAGATCTGGAAGCATCGGTATCGTCATTTTTAATGCCCCGCCTTTTCAGTTAGTTCTGTCGGTATACGGCAGTTACAATAGGAATCTTGTAGGCTTTTATCAGTGTGGATTGACCAAGTGGGCGGAGTTTATTATGTAAAATTATGCTAGCTAGCATCATCATATCATCAGGTTCAATGCTTGTTTTCTTTGTTCTTTGTTGATTTTTTTACAATTAATCGTGAGCATTCATCAATAGGTCATTGCTCAGTTAGTTAAAATGTATTTGCTCAAATTTAATAGCCAATTTGCGTATTTTTTTAGCGGAATATGCCATCCTCCTTCCTTTTTCATATTAGATTGGGCGGGTTTCTCCTCTTTGTCAATATTTTCAAACGTTATCAACAACGTGTTTCAGTGTCAGTGTCGCGAGTCTCAAACGCGAGTTTTGGATAACAAAAATCATCATAAATTCCTTTCAATTCGGCGTAAAAACGTATCTGATGAAACTATGAAATGATATGACTGCAGAGTGACTTTACCGAGAATAATCCAGTCAAATGGTTAATCCAGTCCTTTCTCATTCCCTAGAATGCTTTATGTTGGATGCTCTTATTTGGCTTGCTGATAGATTAGTCATTTTCGGCTTTGTTCTCCATTAATTCCATGCATGATATGATCCATGGTCATAATAATTTCATTTGATTTTTGCATTGCCGTGCGGTTATATGGTTGATGATGTGCATGTACTACATTGAGCTGGATGAGATAATCGCCGTATTATACTCCATTTCATATTTCCATAAGCTGAACTGGTAAGAAGGATTCTCCACATTCTGTTGATGATAATTGTAACTAGTAGTAGAAACGTAGCTGAAAGAATACGAAACGGGATTACAACAACAGTGAAGAGAATTAGTGATGGTGATGGGATACGAATATCTCATTTCCTGTCCCTTTAAAATAAAACTCCCCCTAATTAAAAATTTGAGACTCCCAAACAGGTCTTAATGAAAAAAAGGATTTCCTCCCCAGATAGTTAAGTGATATATGAATGATGTTCTTTTAATAAATTCTGGTATATTCAAAATAAATTAAGTTCCTTTGCATTTGAGTCATGTATTAATCTTTGACGCAGTTAACGCCACTTGCTTATTTCCGTTGAGCACCTTCTCATAAACCGAGATTCGGGTACATAAAGTTACATATTATACAAAAATCTATGGAGGCCTCCCAAACAAGCGTCTGGACAGACGAACAAACGAAATGCATTACTAGCTTTCAGCTCCATAACAAGAGGGCTATATGGTTTTTTTTAAGCATTGTGCGATTTCGCTGTTTTTATAGTAGAATCCTGTTCGTCTGTCTGGTGGTACTTAGTACTGCTGGTTGTGGGTGTCTTAACTTGGGAGGGAAGAAGAGAACCAAGCCATAATCTTTCGGAGGTGGAGCTCCATTGCATGACTTGCCAAAGAACTACTGTACTCGTACTCATACATATTCCGGTCATTTTCCTCGGCTGCCTCCATGCCTAAATCTTCCACTGTGTACCATTCCTTCACTTCATTTTCCCTTGTCCATCAACATCCCTAGAATCACCATCATGCACCGAACTTAGAAATACGTTTGAGGAGAGTCGAGTAGCTGAAGGTGAGTAATCTGCTAAAGTTCTATGGAGGATTTCTCGCCTCGTCAGTGGTGCCCTGTAAGTTTAACATTGGTTCTTTCTGATCCAGACTACATGCAGCACGGGAATCGCTTGGAAAAAGAAGACAGTTTTTCGTAAGCCCAGAGCCCCATTATCTGAAGAAAGAAGGTTAAGGTAAGTTGTGAATTTATTTTGTTAAATTTGTATGCAAAATTAGCAGATTTACAATTGGGTTCTGGAGGAGGGGATAGGTCGCCGTTGGGGGAGGGGGATGCATTTGTAGAGGTGATGTTGAAGTAGAGGTTTTTATTGGTGGGTGGAGGAGAGGGATGATGCGGTGGGGCTTCTGTCTAATTGTGCTTAAATGTTGTTGGTCTGCAGGTTTTGCCATTAAGTCAAGATATTAGAGGCTAAAGAGAGTGAAAGTTGAGAATTCTCACGGGTTCGTTAGTCCTGGTTGGTGAGTGACCGGTTGAGAGTGTGAGTGTGCTTCCGTAAAATAAGATCTAAACGCAAGTTGGGGAGCTCTGCCTAATTGGTTTGGGGTGCTTTTGAAGGTTTCTTTGTGTGGTCGTCCAGGTATTTTTTGGGTGAGTTGTAATTTATTTACTTGAAATTGTTTGCTAAATAGCGTTCACTTTGTTGTAATTATTTGATTAAGGTTGATTTTTGCCATTTTTCAGTGTGTCTTCTCACCAATTGTTTGATAAAGGAGAATAGCAATAATGCCAGCCGCAACAACGACAACAACGGTGGCCCCGGAGCCTCCTCATCAATTGCAATTGTTATGGTACCGGCCTACTGGGGACAAAGTCATGGAGCCGTTTTCCAACTCTATCGTCGCTGCCGAACATAAAATCCGTAACTTGGAGAAGAGGAAGCTGAAGCTAGACCAGTACCGGAATGAGCAAGCGGAGGGAAAGACCTTAAACGCTGATCAATTGGCCGCGGTTGCTAAGTACAGTGAAGTTATTCAACAACTGGAAAACAACCGGGAGCTCGTGTCAGGATTAAGACAAGTTCACCAACAAACGATTAAGTTCATTAAGCAGGAGATGCGGAGGGAGACTGCCGAGAGGAACAAGTTCTTGTTGGCGTTGCAAGTCGTGTTGGACGAGTTGGTAAGTCCTTGAAATTTTCTGCTTCCAAGTACTTATGATGACTAATCACTTCATTTCAACATAGGGTATCAAATTTAATTATTTTAATTTGTTAATGATGGTAATGTATTAAATGTGAAGTATTCTTATTCTTATTTTTAGCAAAACCCTAATGTTCAGCGGGACATCCTGCAAGGAGAGCACGGTGCGCCAAAAATTAACCAAGAGGATCTTGTCGAACTAACCGAATTGAATAAGATGTTGAAGCCATCCTTGAGAGAGCCGGACTTTGCTGCTAAGGTTGATAATGGAGCGGAACTGGTTGCGAAACTGTTTGGTATGACATTTTTGTATTACATATGTTGTTAAATTGAACAGTATTCAGATAAAAGCTGTTTCATAGAAAGGATCCAGTATGTAAAAATTATTGTGAATTTCTTATATTTCCAGAATCGAGAGGAAAAATCAATAACAAGCCTAGCCAACAAGTCAAGTCCCTTATCGACTCAATGGTTGAAAGTCAATATTTCTTATCTGGTCCTGTCTCATCGGTTCCTATTGATACCGTACAAGAGGAAACGACCCCGGCTAAGGAAACTCAACAGCAACCGGTTCACCCTCCCGAAGTACCAGTGCCCGTTAACAACCCAGTTTCCGCTCAAATGATGATTGCCCAGGTGGGTATTCTTACTTTACCTTTAGGTGTAGGCTTTTGCCTTGTCCAATTGTCATAAAAACAGCTTCACATTATCTATTGTCTATTTTGAATATCTTGATTTAGGACCGTGAAATGGCATTTAGCTTTATACAAGAATCCCAACTTGAAATTGAATCACCTCATATGGATCCAGCGGTAGTGGCTGTCTCGTCCTTTGCCCCACCACCTCCGACGCAAATCCAGCCAACACCTGAAAATAATCATGTGTTTAAATCGACACAACAGTCCCCCGAAAGTTTGAACAGCATTCAGTCTGGGATCCGGGATATGAACCTGAATCACATGAACTCTAACAATGGGGACGAGGAAGAAATTACCGAATGGGACGACAAGACGCCAAACACATCGTATATCAACAATACAGGTGTTAACGGAAATATGGAAGGTAAACAAATAAATACATTTAAGTTTCAAGTTTCATCGTTCTTGTTCCCATTCATTTAGCTACATTGACTGTTTGGTTTATTCTGGATAAGAATTTGTATTCCTTGTTTCATTTTTACGTAGGCGATCAAGACAATACTAACGGATTAGATAGGGGTTCCAGAGGATCTTTTAATAGAGGCAGAGGCAATGGTGGTAGAGGAGGACGCGGAGGAAGAGGTAGCGGATATGGTAATCCTAGACCACCGAGGACAGGAAGTCGAGGAGGCGGATTTAATAACCATAGAGGAGCGTATTTCCGAGATAGAAACGGGCAGGGTGAAGCTGGTAAAGCAGATTCACCTTAATAAAACCTTTTTATACTTTTCCACACACAATTTGCTTGCTTACACAATGTAATACATTTGCTCCTCTTAGAAACTGCCGACTTCCGCGGGAAAGGCGCCCGAGGAGGATACTCAAGGCCTTTTAGAGGAAATGGAAACGGCCCATCTACTGGAGGAATTTTACCCCGTCGTGGAGCTCGCTCAGGACCACTTGGAGGACCCGCAAAAACCTTTAACGGAATACATGAACCTCGCCCAGAAAATTGACTTGTTCTTCTAAAAGAAAAAGCACAAAATATAAAAGGCAGACTGTAATTTCACAAGATGTTCTCAAAAACTCTTTATCAAAGTGGTAGGAAGCAAGGGAGGTATAAGCGATGTGCTATTTCATTATCATCTCGTTTACTAATGCATTTAAAATACCACCATGAAACCCAACCAGCCTATCCAAATCAATTCCTATTTCCTTCTTAATTTTTATTTGAACGGTGCGTGTGTACTTGTCTATTGCTAAATAGAAGTGTCCTCAGTGTTTTTTTAAATTTCCATATCTTTTTTTTTTTCTTATTTGTATTTCTACAGTTTGTAAATTATAATTGCTTTGTACTTTTGTCATTATTATTAATACATCCACAACACACATTTGAATAGAAGCAGTTTTCAGTCATTTCTATATAATATTTAAATGTTTGTAGTAGTCTCCTGCGTTGTAGAAACACCCTGTATTTATATCACCTTGCATTGCTTGCGTGTAATAATTTGACAGCAAACGGGGATGAATGTCGATTTTTTGTTGTTTTTTCGTATTAAACAAAAGTTTTTATTGCATCAATTCGTTTAAATCGGAATAAAGAGAAGAGAAAATGCAAAACTTGATCTTGCATGGAGTTGACCGCATTTCTTCATTAAGTTTCAGGTGCATGCCACTTTTGCTCATTTGCCTTGGATCAAAGCACCCTCAAATCTCAAAACTAAGGTTCAAGTTTGAAGCTCATGATTTCTCATATTCTAGTAAATATGCACTCATTCAGTTGTAATTTGTAATAATGTCTCATTTTTTTTCACTTTTCTATATCTACGGATAATTCTCCTTAAATATTTTAGCTACTAGGAAAAGCCCACATTTAGCAACTGTTGTTACCACCTAATATTGTTACTTAAACTAAGCGACTAAAAGATTTAAAAAAAAAATAATCCGTTTGCAAGAAAGCTCGCTGTAGACTATACTATGAGAGAAAAGAGACGAAACTAGTTGATAATTATATAACGCAAGAAACTGCTTAATTACTAAGATAGCTATTTATTTACGCATTTATCAATTTGTATAAGTACATTTTAAGTAAAGCGATAAAAGTCGGACTAATGTGCTTTAATTAATATTGCAAGAATCACAACTAGCCATTTACAGATTCAAGGGAGATTGGTAAAGCGGCAGGGAGTCAGGCCATGCCGAGGTCTCTATGCAAAAGAAAACTATTTGTTTAACCTTCTGTGCCATTAAAAACAATTAGTAGGCTCGTAATTAAGTCAACTCATAATTTGCAATAAAGAGCAACGCCACTTTGAAAAGTTACTTGAAAATGTAACTTTGCCGGCAAATAACATTTTGCGATAAATCGTTTAAAAAAGGTTTTTTAAACAGCCTGCCTAGCCAATCCTAAATTCCCGATTGCAATAATAAATACATTACAGCTTATACATAAGTAAATAAGTTAATGATCGCGTATTAAAAAAGCTGGCTCAAAATGTATGATCAACCTTAACAAGATTACGTTTAATAATCCGCTCGCATTATTCATTAAAATCTGTGTACGCCTCAGTTCCTTTGTTGATTCTAATTAATTGACATTTTTGCTTTCTACTTAACATTAAAATGAAACTATTAACTGTTAAGAAATACATACCCGCCCACACAACTTTTAACTAGTTAAAATAAAATACCTATTAATCCATATTAAACAGCACATCCAACATCATTGTTAACTGTTGTGCTAAATGCCCCCTCCAATGCAATCCAGTCATTTTTATCTCAATACATATGTGTAATCATTCTTTCATCTTGAAGCAAAACCTTACGAAACCTTCAGATAGATAAATCCAGAATTTTTGTAACGACAAAAAATTAACTAACTTAATACGAATTTTAGTAAACATTTACCATTGGAAAAAAAGAAGTATATAAATACAATTTTAGCTACCATTTAACATTCTTCATGATAAAACTGTTAATGGGAAGAAAATAAACAAATGTTTTGCGAGAGAGAAAAGAAACGAAAATAAATTGAAAGCCTATTTAAAGCATAAAAATGATTCAAAAAAATCCAAATTTTAATCTCAAAATAATTAAGTTTCCATAAATCACTCATCCCACACCAAATAAAAAAGTATTTAGTCTGTAAATGTTTAAAATCAATCATGGGGTAAACTGAGATTCTCAATTTTTCATAAACATAAAACGTTACCTTATCAATATCATGTTTCATGTTTATTTCAATGAATATTTAAAGTCTACATTTATACATTCCCATCCCATCTGCGTCAACTATTACAAGTTAATTGCTAAATGCATTAATATTTTTATCATCGTTACAATTCATATCAGAACAGAAGCCATCTCCTCGAGTCTCACTCCAGCCAAAAACTAGTCCAGTTCATCCCGGCCTTGTTCAGACTTTTCAGAAAGTTCTCATCTGTCTTGTGAAAAAGCATCTCCAATAGCCTGTGAGTTTTATCGGGCTTGTGTACTCCTAAATACACCCTGTCATTATGTCATACAGCCAATAGATTTAACTCACTCCAAACTTGGGCGAGACAAATTCAAGTCATCAATCACCGCCCAACAAAGAACCCTCGTGATTAAATTAGTCATTTGTAAGCATTTTTGCACAAGTCAGTTGTCGCACAAGTTGAATAACTTCAGTTATCAGATCCCTCCCCAGTAAAATGAGCCAGTTTCCAGCTAACTAAATTGCAATTGGTGGATCATTTTAAAATAAGAAATGATTGCACTTAAAATTCTAATCAGGAAGATGACGATGAGCTGTGTATTTTTGAGATGAGTCAGCTGCTAATCAGCTGTGCTATTAGATATAAAGTTTAAGCAAATTGGCTCATTGATTAAAAAACATTTGGTTTTTGCATGTTACCGTGAGTTACGTTAAACTGAACATGATACACCCAAAAGTCAAGGTCAGTGATGCAAGTTTAATTGGTGGCTGGAAGGGGATGGAGCCTTCGAGGTTTCCTGTGTAAAGTCTGAATTGGAGGAACTGGACAAAATCATTATTGTGCGTTGCTGTTGATACGCTAGTACATACATATAATAGCTTTGGAGGAATGTTCCCGGTGGAATAGTCCTGAAGAATAATTAAAGTTTGACATTTTCGTTGAGATTATACTAAATTACTGGAGATAATTGGAGATAACAGCAAATAACCTCGATTTTTATGATAGTAGCTTAACTTTAATGATGATGCTGATTATAAGGAACAGAAGTTAAGTCAGCCAAAGATGACGCGTGACGCGTTTACCATTGTGAATTAAGTAATTTCTGATTAGACATCTCCAGCTTTCATCCGTCTATAAACAGTATCCTAGTCTGGGAAGTGAGCAGTTTATTTAAGAATTGTTAAAGTTGGGAAAGAGATTTAAAAAAAAGTTTCAAAATGGATATGGAAATAACCTATCGTCGACAGTCAGTGGACGTAGAGAAGCGACTGGAGACTGGGACTGTTGGACCAGCAACTGCAGCGGCTGAACCTCAAGAGCCTCAGAATTATGATATTGTGAGGGCAACTCAGGTTAGTACAATATCATTATGAAAGAATGACAAATTTAAATAAAGATTAAAGATAAAAAAGTTATTTTTAGTCACGATGGAAGTACATTAATTGTATATTTGTATTTTTCTCCAGTTTGGTGTCTACAACCGCTGCGTTCAGTTGCTGAACGACGGTTTCGACGTGAACCAACGGGACAATGAGAATATCACACTGCTTCACTGGGCCGCTATAAACTGTCGCAGAGAAATCGTCAAATTGTACGTTGACAATGGGGCAATCGTGGATGCGTTTGGTGGGGACTTGAATTCTACCCCATTGCATTGGGCAACGCGCCAAGGGCACTTGAGTATGGTTATCTTGCTGATGAAACACGGAGCAGATCCTTCACTTCGGGATGGAGAAGGTTGCGCCTCCATCCACCTCGCAGCTCAATTTGGATATACCCCAATTGTGGCATATCTTCTGGCTAAAGGAGTGAGTCCGGATGTTCAGGATAAGAACGGGATGACGCCGTTGATGTGGTCCGCTTGCAGAGTGCAGAGGTAATGAATTACAATTTAACTTAAAAAAGGGCGAAATGTAAGAAGAAAGAGAATATATAGTTAATAATCTTAAATGATGATATTTTAGTGCTGATCCTACAAGACTACTTCTCACATTTGGGGCTAACACCTCCATCCAAGACCGGATGAATAAAAACACCGCTCTCCACTGGGCAATCCAGATGAAGAACTCTACCGCGGTGTCCCTGTTAGTGCAGCGCAATGCAAGTATGGACATTCCGAACACCAGTAACGATACCCCCTACACAATGCTTAAGAAAGTCACAAAGAATGACTGGATCTCAAAGAGTAGTGTAGACTCTGTGCTGGCAAGAAATGAGCGAAAGCAGCGGTCCTGCTTACACGAATATCGTCAAGATAAGGTATGTTTCAACTCCAAGGTTGAAAATTGAAACTTCTAAATCCTAACTAAACCATGATAATACTAAGTATGATTTGGTTATTTCTAGCAATTTCGCTATTGGGGCACCGCTGCAATACCATTTGTTGTCATGTACGCGTTGGGGACCATTTTCTCCGCGGATGTCACATTCACTTGGAAGGTGATCCTGCTGTTTTGCCTTTACCTCGTTTTTCGCATCACAGGCAAATTCATATGCGATGAGAGATTTATGTCAATATTCCCCATTAATGTTTATTTAGCCACAAAGGTAAGTTCTGTTCATGTATAAAAATGCCAATCTAAACTACTAAACATGTCAATTACTTCATTTCAGTCAGTGTCATCCTTATTATTAAGTGCATTTAATTCTGTTTCATTCAATAGCTATGGATGTATCTAGTATGGCTCTTCTACATAATGTCAGCTTTACCAACTAGTGATACGGTTATTTTCATCTGTAGCTCTGGCTTACTCTGGTATAATTTCCTGCGCGCTTGGAAAGGGGATCCTGGAGTGATTAAAGTATCGGAGGATGAACGCTATAAAGTACCTCAATTGTTTCTTTAATTTTGCAAATTATGCATCCTTGCTCCTTAAGATTTTATTAATATGCTATATTTATTTCTTGAATGAAACAGACAATAATAGATTTAGCTGAACAGGATGGATTCGACTCCAAATTCTTTTGTACAACTTGTCTAGTTAGAAAACCCCTCCGCTCCAAGCATTGCTCTGTCTGTGATAGATGCGTTGCGAGGTAAGCTCAACAGTCATTCATAAAGCTTAATTGATTATCAAGGTTATATTTTTACGGCAACAATTAACAATTTTTAATTATTAAAATCAGATTTGATCATCATTGTCCATGGCTTTCAAATTGTGTGGGCTGGAGAAACCATAAATACTTCGTAGGCTATTTATTCGCACTGGTGATGATGTGCTCTCTGTTCCTACTCGGAGCGGTCAAATTTCTCCGGACAAAATGTGATCCGGACTGGAATTTCGTACAAATTGTGAGCTGCGAGCCATGGATTACATTCATGTCACTGCAGGCAGCTGCCCATGGGAGCTGGGTGCTCGTACTTCTGATCTGTCAATTATACCAGGTACTACTACTCAGAAGGGAATTAGAAATTAGTGAAATTACATCATATTTTGCATTTTAAGTATGATATAATTACGGTTAATTTTTGTTTAAAGATTTTGTGGCTTGGACTGACAACCAACGAGAGATTAAACTGGACACGCTACACCTACTTCAAGCGATTCAGCGGGGGAAACAACGGCTCGACCCGCATGAGATCCCAACATTCCAACCCCGGAGTCGTCAAAAACCTTGTCGATTTCTTTGAGCTGGAGTGTTTTGGTCCTGACAAAACAGATTGGATTCGAGCTTGGTCTCATCCACAGGATCAAGATGAGTCCTCTGTGGATAGTCAGCCCCTAATTAGGGATAAACGGGATAGTTTTCAATTTGTCTAGGAAGATTTATTAGTTCAGCAAACCTAGTTAATTTTTTTTTCATATCTTGCAAATCACCTGAAGAGTTCCTCCAGCAAGCAAACAAACGAAACACTTTTCCCTCCTCTTCCTCTGTCTTACAGCTAATCAGGAGCTCTGTCTCAAACTACACTTTAACTACTTTTCATATACCAAATATAAACTACATTATGTAATTCCACTAGTTAACTTAACTGTCACAAGAAGGAAACACGCATCGAAAGTTTTGCTTTCAGAACAGACGCTAACCTTGTCCAAGTAAGGTTTAGGCTACTTCTACTACGTATTTACGAGTAAAAACATGTGACATTATTATGTTAGATTCATCTACTTTGTACTCTAATTTATATTTAACAAAATTACTATATACTACAATAAGAAAAATGATGAAGGAATCATGCCGAAACTAGTCGTACGCTTTATATACCATTGATTGTAACTGAATTAGTTGTTAAGAGAAACATTGTTTTTTGTCAAGTCCTTCAAGCCTCAATATTTTACAAACATACAACTTTCTGCTCATTGTTATAACAGAACCGTTATAATCGATGAACGGATAGACATGCAATCATTTTTCTCAAAAGTATTTTCTTGCATTTAAACTAACGTAGTCAGGCAGTTATGTTACGAATAGCTTTAAGGTAATTTGCCATATAATTGAAGAAAAAACTAAATACTTTACTACACATGCACCCACACGTCTCTTGTAAAATCAAACGTACCATTAGTTCACCTGCCAGGCAATTATGAAAACAATAATTGCATATGATTGTATTTGTTACAAACTTGATTGTTGATGATTTATATGACGCGCTTATTATTTTCTATATTTCGATTATTACGGTTGAGAATTAGTTACATTGTTCAAGTGAGCTACTTGTTTTGTATAGAATTATTTACTGACTGAGAAAAGAGAATACTTTAGGAGATTGGCAATTAAGATGAAACATAATTAATTACTACCTACCATGTATTTCTTTATTTTTGTGATATGAAATATATCTTACTTGACAAGCACACAACTACCACCAGCTCCGCACCATTACTCTAAACTATACTTAAACTATGGATTTATGTCGCACCCTTGTATACCTTGATAACTTCGTGGAATAAACATGACTACTATTTAATTTCGATGATGTTGAGACCGTTATTAATGAACTGTGGATGCTTATGCAAGTTGATTGAAAACTCAAACAGGTTCCTTTTTTTATTACATGAATCAGTGTCAACTTTATTTTTCAACATTTTTCTTCTGCACATATTTTTTTTTCCTCTAATCCAATAACATATTTTCTTCAGCGTTCTTAATCCTATATTTCTATATTTAATTTTTTACATATAAAATTCACACAAGTCAATAAATAATCATTCGATTATTATTCCCACTCTCGTCAACGCACACAAATGATCTAACAACTAAACTCATCGAACATAACATTCAAGAGATAAGGCTAGTAATGATATTAAATGTGAGGTGAGTCCCATCTGGAAACACAACAGCATCAAATTATTGTTAATGTGTAGGTAAAAGGCAATTACAAAAGGATACGCAAGAGCTAGAGCTAGTACGTATTCAATGGCGAAAATAATTATATCTTAATTCAAGTATAACGCTACTACTTTCATCACTTACTTTAATTTAATCATATTTCACCATTACATTTCGGCATTCTTTCTCCTACTTTTATTAAGCAACCTGAGTATAGCTTTTTAATCGTTAGTCTGGTCTGGTAAATGTAACAATAAAATCATCTTCCACGGGAAAAAAAAACAATTCATGGAAACAGATCAAGTAGGAAAAAACACACGTTGCTTTCGTAAAAACTAAAAGTTTTAACTAATTATAATCTTATCTGCAAGCATTAAAAGTTTAAAACTTATCAATGACAAAAACAATGACTACACCATTTTTTCATATTAAAAATGATTAAAAAATCAGGAGCTACTTGGACACGTCTGCTCCCCTCATATCCAGTCAGACTCTACAATCTAAGGTAAATTTTCATTTTGCATTCTCATTCTCACGGTGGTAGCTTTCACCATTATCAGTACTTTTCGTTAACAAAAAAAGTAGTTGAATATGTTCGAAAAACATAAAATCCCGTTTTATACAGGGCTCAATTTGTATCACATTTGGACACACTAACGTAAACTGGATTCCTAGTAAACCTAGAACAAGTCCACTTGTATATATGTAAAAAGTCTACACAACTTATTTATATTTAAAAATGGTAAAATTAGCATTAAAAATCAGAAAAAAACACTAAAAAGATTATCGATCTGCAGAGTTGGGGATGGACATACACCTGCGATAACGATATCGATATCGATATTGTGTTGCTCCGGAGTACGATAACGAT